>JAGDQP010003119.1:20486-78831 GCA_022664845.1 Lepisma saccharinum
TAATAATAATAATAATAATAATAATAATAATAATAATAATAATAATAGTTGTTGTTGTATAAGGAAATATGTTTATTGTTGGTACACATTTACTGTATGGAAGATGTGTAATACATTTTCCAAAAGTAGGACACCACAATCGAGGTCGAGGAAAAATATTACTGAGAAGAACAAAATGAAGACGCACAGAAGAGAGGGAACAAAACTCTACTTAATGGTATCACAGGTAATATACGTATTGACTGTTCTGTTGAAATTATGGCATGAGGTTTGCGAAGTCTAATAACTAAGCTTTTGGGGCACTGTTAGAGATTAGAGGGCACATCCACTAGTACTACAAAAGGAATCGAAGAGACTCTCTCTTAAGTTTAAACTTTTTGTCCACCGTTGCGTTTTGCAACGTCTTCAAACTTTCTGAAACTACTTTCATACGGAAAAAAAGTACATTAAATATGGTGCCCCAGAGAGAAATAAACTTAGGGTACGAAAGTCCTACTCCAAAGCATACGAACATAAGTAGATGCGTACATGTTTTGGGTATAAGTTAAAACGAAAACGAACACATGAATGGAAATTTGTATAAATGTATCTCGCGATTCTTAATTCAGAAAATAAATTGGTTTTAAAAATCCCTTTTCTTTTAATTCCTCTTTGTCTGCCTTTTTGTCTGTTTGTACGTCTGTCTTTGTGAAGCACATGCTAGAGCCTCAGTCAAAGCAGATCGAGAGAAACTTATATCAAAGCTGAAATGGGTCACTGGGCTAATCGGGTCAAGTTTTTGACCAGGTCTATGTTTAGGACCCGATTTGACCCGGTGATGCGATTTCGACCCGGTAACCCGGAAGGTAGATTTTCTATTCTTTCCTTATCAGTGGCGGCTCATCAGGCGAAGCGGATAAACTTCAGTTTCATTTATTATTTTGATATGGAATAACTAAATAGGCATTTGGGCCAGAAAGTCAGTCAACATCATCTAAGATCGGAGAGAGGCATTATCAGTATCCTGTCTAAGCACAGAAATTTCAGAATAAATGTTAACGAACAAAGATAGTATTAATGTATTGGTAGAACTTCACCTATTATTTGTGCCACAAGCCGCCACGGTTCCCTATTATGCATTGTTGCGTTTGAACAGTGTTTCTTTCAGGTGATGACTGAGATAGGGGTTTTACCCCCAGAACACGAGAAAATTGACGCCGAAAAGTTCCTATAACAATAGTAGTACCGTATGGAAATAGTTGCATATCTCTGGAAAGAAGAAAATACCCCCAGGGCTATGCAAATAGCCGCTGACTGAGGTAGTCATGTGGTCTGAGGCATTAGTAATATTCTATCACCGAGTCGCCGGTAAGTTTTGTCATTTAGGTCAAGGCTGTTCAGTGATATCATTCCTGTCAAAACCGGTTCAATCATGTCAGGTTTTGGAACTGGTGAGCTATGTAAGGGTCGGGTTCAGTGATCTCAGTTCACTCTGACGTTCTTAATCTAACATCTCTGAAACTGGCAGATCCTTTTCATTTGGTTTAGTTTTTCTTCTGTTTAAAAAAATCAGACTAGTTCCCTTACATGGTTTTTCACTACATTTCCATTGAGTGCGTCCTAAGTTTTGTAGTAGAAGGTTATTTGTGCTTAACGTTAGTTGTTATTTAAAGTTATATTATGGTAACCAAAACCCACGTAGTATGGTAAAAGATCATGTCACGGATTTTATATCAACGCTGGAGAGACATGCACGCACCGACTTCCGGCTAATCTGACAAGGATTTTTTAGGAGGTTCCTCAGTTTTATCGGCATGCCTCAGACTCGGACGTTATTATTATAACCCGCAATTATCTGGACTATTTCGATCAAAGAAAAGAAATCAATATCATAATGCTTGGCGATATTAGCACCCAACCATCACACCAGTCAATAGAGTGACAACTGGGGGTCAAATTCCATACTGTATGATTGTATTGACTTGCTTTATTTTCCCTTCTGTTAAGGCTAAATCCAATTGGGTTTCCCGCGCTTTTTGTTTTACGTCAATTATTCAAATTTCAGTAGAGAAAAACAGAAAATAACTTTCACAGACCAAAGTTCGTTTCGTCCTTCAATAATGAGTACAATTAGTTTTAACAAAAAAACTAATATTAAACTCAGGATTGTGTGCAGGCAGTATTGGGACATTATTGTATATCAGTACAGTTTATATTTTTATTAAATAAAACATGAAACTAGGCATCGAAGTATGAATGATGATGATAATCGGTCCTGTGCTCAGAGACAGGGCTATAACCCAAGGACCCTGAGCAAGGTGAATTTATTATGGTTTCTCATTGCTTTCAGTAGGATGAAGATGACAGCATAAGGATGGGATGTGCAGTTTAATGTGGGCTTCGAACCACTTGTCTCACCATTTGGAACTGAACCCGGAACTCCTTGATTACAATGCAGCAAGCGTTACCACTCACCTAGGCAGCATGTACTGAAAGAGGTAAGCACAGACATTTTACTACAAAGACATTATGTAATAAAGAACAGATAAATTGGCATTTAAGTATAAATGTAAGCATTATATACTGAAATAGAAGTAGGCAATAATATACAAAATAAAGTAATCTCTAATCAGGTCTAGTACTTCTTTTATTAAGTACTTTTGATAATAACTCAACTTCAAAAGAGAGACAATTTCCAACAAGGGATTTTAACTCAGCTGGTTGAGCGTTCACTTTGCAGGTCCTAGGTTCGAAACCGTGGCTAACGATCCTGACTTAGGTTTCTCCAGGGTTTCTTCTCCTCAGTCACACTTCTCTTAGTGTTGCCACGAGACGAGACGAGACAGAAAAATGGATATAGAAAACGAGACGAGACAGAGCTCTCGTAATGCAAAGTATACATCTTTTCGAGACGAAACACTCTCTGGACAAGATATTTTCGAGACGAAACAGCCTAAATCTCGTCTCGTCGTCACACCAGGCAAATGGTGTTATGGCAGCTAGAAATTTGTTCCTCGTTGACTCTCCGTATCCTTTTCCGTACCCTATCCCTGCCTGAGCCTTGGTGCTTAAAGGCCAAAAATAAAAAATTGCCGAATATCCAGGTTCTACTTGTAACATATATTTTGTAGCCAGATGAGTTGTTCGATTCTCTTCAGTAAACAACTCGAAAGTTTTCCCTGTTCTTCGATCGGGACTTTGTTGAGTTTACGTTTCTGCTCTATGCAAGAAATAACACCTAGCTTCATTAGTCATTCCAATAATTCGATGATATGAAAATCTCTAATATTTACAAGAAATAAATCACGAAGAACGGTAGTTCTTCGAGTGACGCTAAGAAAGAAGTCTGTTAGCGGCACTCACATATATACAGCTAATTTCGGATTTACCGAACTATAAGCCCGATTTTGATGCTTGAATTTGCATTTGAAAGCTCTTTGCCATGCTAAGACACACACAAAAAAATGGGTCTGTAGGACCTCCCTTTGACCCCCTAAGGCGGTTTGAAAACAATAAGAATTTTACATTTCTGAATATAGCACTTACCCCCAGACCATATAAGCGACCGAAACTTCCGGAATCGTAATCTACGCTTCAATACCTTTCAAACGGTGTATAACACGTCAAAATCAGTGAAGGGGTTCAAAAGTTATGAATTTTTTTTTAGCTCAATCACAGAATTTTTACAAATGATAGAAAAAGGCCTCTGTCATTCTGTCTGTCTTTTTGCTTTAGCAAAAAAAAAAAAAGATTGGTACCAGGGGGGTTGGGGGTCAATTGCGGGTCTCGTATAGACAAACTGATGCTTATTTTTTTAATATGAGTTACCGTTTTCGAGATACGAAGCCTATCATGGTCCAAAATCGACCTTTTGTATGAAAACTATGCACTTTTTTTTTTAATATGCAACCTTACAAAATAAGTGATATCAGTACAAGAACCCCTTCGGGGTAAAGGGGAGAGTGATGCAAGAATTCTACTCACAAAAGAAGTTATATCCATTTTGCGAGTGACTTTCTTTGTGTCACTAAGGGCGAAGGGAAGATACTAAGTATCTTAATTTTATTACAAAGAAAACAATTCCGCCATAGTGACACAAAGAAAGTCACTCGCAAAATGGATATCACTTCTTTTGTAAGTAGAACTATTGCGTCACTCTCCCCTTTACCCTTCTTGTACTGATACATGTTACATTAGATTCTGCTAATCTTCCATAAGTACACACGTAGACCTCAAGATGTCACCATGTGTAATCAAAACCTTGATTGCAACGTTAATATAAAATAACCATAATCGAGGGCTGTTATATTTCAGAAGTGAAAATCCGGTACGTTACTAACAAAAATCTTTCAAATGGATGTTGCGTGAAGTCACTGCGGTCGTCGTTAACCTGCTCCACTTTTCATCAGCCAACAGTGTTTCCTCTTCAGCTTCTGTACAGCAACAAACCCATCGCTGAACAGTGCTGATATTCACTGCTGCATCCCCATAAAACTTCTTCATCCTTTCATGAATGCGAATGGGCGTTTCACCTTCCGTATTCAGGAATTCTATCACAGGACGCGGCTTTATACGTAAGCAGATGTCAGCCATTTTCTCAACTGATGCAGTACTGCCATCTGTTGACTTAGGAAGCTGTTATTGCGATGGACTGTACACGAAGGTTTGAGGCATCGCAACAAATTGAACTTTTTCACATGACCAACTTATTTAAGAAGAAAAATATAGGTGACTTTACTTTCTGACTGACCCTCGTATAAGATTGATTTCTCTTACTTATTCTTCGCAAAGAGAAAATGATATTAGTACTCCAGTAGGGACTGAGGAAAATCGACCGAAATAAGTCTTCACAGTTGACATTCACAACCTTCCTTCACCAGACGATTGCGTTGTCGCCCCCTCCCCATGTTGTCGAAAAAAATCACATTTCGAAATTAGTCTATTCGTACTTAAACGAAATTCATTCGGCAACGTAGAAAACTTTGGATCAGCCATGAGAA
This sequence comes from Lepisma saccharinum, assembly GCA_022664845.1. Lineage (NCBI taxonomy): Eukaryota > Metazoa > Arthropoda > Insecta > Zygentoma > Lepismatidae > Lepisma > Lepisma saccharinum. The sequence continues at coordinate 25,466 of JAGDQP010003119.1, forward strand.
GAAACGTGACTTCAAGCACGACTGATTGCTGTCCTAACTGAGGTTTTCCAAGATTTTTCTCACCAGATAAGTCCCGAGGTGGTATCTCAATTAAGGCCCTGGCTGCTATCTTTTCCATCCTTGTGTCCCAAGGCCGATAGACGTGCTTAGGACAACCGTTGCTAGTTGATTTCAGAAAACAAAATTGAAATTACGGTATTAAAAATAAAATTGAATCAGTACCGTTTAATTAAGGGTTTAAAATCTCTTGTGTTGCCTTCATGAACCTTTTGAGGAAATTAAAATTTTCTTTGATCTAATTATGAACGCATTATTTCTATTTCGTATAATTTAATTCTTTTTTTCTAAATCTCTCACTAAAGTTTATGCCATTTTCTCTGTTGTACGCCTGAGGAAAAAGCCAGAAAATTGATATCAATATCTGGAAACTCAACGTCCGTGAAACATTTTTTTTTTTAATAAAAAAAACTAAGGCTTTACTGGATCACATCTGTGCACTGAACTTCACAACCAAACTATCATGTCTTTCTTATATTCCAGTGAAAACATAATTTCCGGTCCATAGCTTCCTTTCTGTGTATACACTCTCCAGCTCTTCACATCATCCTACGCACTGACATTTCGTCACAACCGCCTCCACACTCTTTCCGCGAGAGAGCTAGCAACCCTTTCTTCAATCACCACAACGCTCCTTAACAACATGGTTCTTCGAAAATGGTTTTGGCAGAGGATAACTTTGTTGATTACACCCACATATATAGTGTACACACGTATTGCACACAAGAGCATTGAAGATATCAGTTCTTGTTGTCGCTTCTAATAAGGGCCTCAAATACCACCTCATTGAGCCCACGTCTTCTTTCATCTACGTATGCACCCCTCTTTTTCATCTACCACTTTCCTTTTAGAGATTTGTAAACAATTCTGCTGCGTCTGGGATTGATCAAACTACTCCATATCAGGTAAGAAAAGAGAGAGAGAGAGAAAGAAAGAAAGAAGCGCTAACATCAACATACTCTTTCACCCACTGGTTATCTCAGCCTTACGTAATCTAGACCACAAAAGAATTTTAAAAAAATTCTCCCACTTGTTGAAAAAGGAAAGGTCACCTTTATGTAGAAAATTGGATTCCATTTATAAAATTACATAATAATCTGATATAACGGATGTTATCTCTGAGAAAACTAAACCTCTGAAATCTTTTTAAATTAGAATCTATTTATGGTATTTACACATCGCTGACTCAGGCTGGGATAGGGTACTGGAAGGTAACAGACAGGACCTCACTTGAGGTACCCATTTCTGAATTCGCCTGGTGAAACTGAGGGGCAAATTCTGGAAATTCTCAGTCAGGATGATCGGTCCCGGGATTCGTACTCGCGTACCTACCCATTGCCGATCCGAAATTCGTGACGTTATCAACTGGACCACGGGGACTGTCAGTGCAACTCTTCATTAAATACTCTCTTGTCGTGTACTCTGTACTACTCTGCGACACAATAAAACTCATATCTAGGGTGCCGAATTTTAGTTATTAACTTTTTTTCTTCTTACTTGTTAACATTACTATTGGAACATATATTTAGGCTTCAATCATTGTTTTAGTCAATAATTGTGCGAATCCTATAGGTCCTAAAAACTAATAAAATGAGTTACGACCCTAAGAGAAACTAAATTGAATGTTTCAGGAAAAAAAGATGAAAAGTAGCCGTTAAAACATGAAACTCCTGCTGTTAATATGAATAATTTGCATGAATGTGCATTTGTTTTTAACTTTCTTTCACTCTTTTTTTTTTTCGTTTAGCAAAACATTTTAGGCCTCTTGATGGGTCATAGAAAAAGGGACCTTATAATCCCGCTTAATCAGACTTCCCTTTTGTCGGTGTCCAGAAAGTAAATCCTAGGAACCATAACATGTAGAGAGAAGTTTGAGGTCTTGTTGGAAAGGTATTGACTAGACTATCTTAAAACCACCAGTCAACGTTGAACGTTGATTGGTGTTGTGGTTCAGTGTTGCCAGCCCATTTTTTTAAAAAAACTCAATTGTTTAAAATGATTCCCTTATGTTAGATCTATTCGCTTCAAAACTAGCATAGACATTATTCGACACACTTGAACAATATTATGGGTATCTCTGTCCCCAAGCGTAAAAATTGTCTGTGTTGCCAACCTATTTTCCAATAAATTTGTTTTCATTACGTTAAATGTAGCAGCACTAAACTTGGCATAAACATTATTCGACACAATAGAAACATAGTGTGGGTGTCTCGTCCCCAAACACCCAGTTGTCAATGTTGCCAATCCGTGTTCAGAAAACATCTCACGAACCACAAGGTGTAGAGATGTTGCTGTGGTATCGTCGGAAACGTCAAGATCAGGCACCACAGTTTTCAGTGTTGCCAACCATTAAAAACATTTTTTTTCAATTTTCTTCCATATCGTTAGACCTATCAGCACCAAACTTGCCAAAAATATAATACTATTCTATACGATAGAAAAGTCGTGTACATTAACATTCCAGAGTTGTCAGTGTTGCCAATCAATATTATTAAAATTATCGCTTGTGTGACTGAAATGCTATCAAGGGGCCTTCGCGATTGTGAGTAAAATCACAGCGTTGACTTGTTTCTAACGTGTAACTACGTTGAGAGTCATCATCGTCTTCTTCTTCTTCCGACTTTCTTCAACCTCCATTCTGTGTTAGTCTAATCTGAGAGCATATTTCTTTCTGATATTAGTTTCTTGTTTAATCTAAAACAAATTCTCTCTCTCTCTCTCTCTCTCTCTCTCTGTGTGTGTGTGTGTGTTTCTCTGAATAGCACTCTCTTTAGATTTCTCATTCTTCTTTCCGGCCTCACTTATTATAAGGACAAGGATAAACTTCTCGATATTTTCCTTTTCTCTACCACTTTTCTTAGAGGAGCAAAGTCTCAAAATGGAACGTCCCACGCTTCTGAATTCCAGGAGGAAAATTCCTTCACTAATAAATTTTACGTTTCATAAACTATTGAATGTGAGCTTTCTCTTGGAAAGCACAAATCAATTATGGTACCAAAAAAAATAACATAGAATAAGAAATATTTGAGCATGTAGGTGTGTCACTGAGCATGTGGGTGTCACAAAATAGTTATGGGGAAGTTAGTAATTTACGTTTAGTTCAGACTAATAATGTTGAACTTTCTGTATTTCCGCAATAAAGATACCTCAGATAAGTGATATTTTAGACTTAACCACTCGATATGAATCAGTTCCTTAAAAAAATTTAAAAAAATACGTGCATCGAGAAACTGGTTTTCTTAAAAATAGGATATTTATAAGAATTCTCACTTAACGTAAAATGAGAACATAGTAAGAAAATGTTATTTTGGTGATACATCTAAAGAGACCTATCACCGAATAGTACGTACCCTTTCGAAGCTACCACGAAGCACTTTAAACATCATGGCATGCCATCTATTCTCAATCTACTATACATATGTGCCATGTCCTTGTCTCTGTAACAAAGATCATTCATTGGCAGGAATCTAAGAAAAAAATTGTGTTGTAATTTACGGGTACGCTAATATGAAGAGAAATCCATGGAAATTGCTTCGGGCAGAAAAGTTTGAAAACTTCCTCAGTGGGATAGGGTTCTGGATAGTCCATTGCGTTAACCAACTATGTCTTCTGTGGACATGATATGTATTACGTGGAAATATTGCAATTGATTCTACGAAATAGATTGATCTAGCAATTCAGGATACATATACTGAGACAGCACGGTCAATATATTTATTTTGTGATGTGTTTGTAAATAATATCATATGAGGTAAAACAATTTCCTCGGTAACTTGAATGATAAGAATTCAAATATAGTAACCATTGATTGCAATAGAAATTATGGTATGCGATTTGAATATCATTTTACTATTTTTAATTGTTGAACAAGTTACAAATTGATATTGTGCTAATTGAATATGAGTGAGTGATGGTATATTTAATACACAGTGAGATGTAGCATCATCTTGCTAGAACCAAAATGACTCATTTGAAGAGAAGTGCGAGTAATGTATTAAGCATGTCGGCATGCCTTTGAGACGTGATCGTGGCTGCTCCTCCGTGGTCATCTATTCCATCACATACCATACTCATCCTCACTGACCGTGTACCCTCATCGATGCAGTCCACGGAGAATTGAAAACCAACATCTGTATTGAAAGCAGAAGCATTCCTATTCAGATGTTGCAACATAATATGGACGATTTTCATCGCAGATTGTTAATATCAAAAGGTTGGTCACTTCCAGGACGTCATTTCTAGACATAAACATGGCTGCACATATTTTACAAATGAAAATGTGTAAGGGTGCATTGGATGTGTTTGTATTTAAAAAAAAACATGGCATCAACTTTGCTGCATTCAAAAATACCCGTTTTTGTGTTACACCCTGTATTTGTTGTCACATGTAAAGAATTCGTAAGTATTTATGTAAGATGTAAAGAACTTCATAAGTACTTGTGTAACACGTAAAGAATTCATAATTATTTGTGTAACATGACAAGAGGTAATAAATACTTGTGTAACATGTATTAATAAATATGTGGGTAACATGTAAAGAATTAATTAATACTTGTGTAACATGTAAAGAATTAATTTATATTTATATAAAGAATTCATAAGTATTTTGTGAAACACGTAAAGAATTCATAATTATTTGTGTAACATGACAAGAGGTAAGAAATACTTGTGTAACATGTATTAATAAATATGTGGGTAACATGTAAAGAATTAATTAATACTTGTGTAACATGTAAAGAATTAATTTATATTTATATAAAGAACTTCGTAAGTACTTGTGTAACACGTAAATAATTCATAATTATTTGTGAAACATGACAAGAGGTAAGAAATACTTGTGTAACATGTAAATAATTAGTAAATATGTGTGTAACATGTAAAGAATTAATTTATATTTATATAAAGAATTCATAAGTATTTTGTGTAACACGTAAAGAATTAATAAGCATTTGTGTTACACGAAAAGATTTCATAAGTATTTGTGTAACATGAAAAGGGGTCATAATTATTTGTTGTAACATGTAAAGAATTAATAAATATGTATTTATTTATTTAGAATACAAAAGGAGAACCTAATTACAATATTCCATATTTTACATTATTGTCACCGCTAGGAGTACAATCAACATACAGTATTTTTTTTTACAATGTTATGAATTTGTTTAAGACTCATGTTATGAAAATCAATTTCCTCAACTCTTTTACTTATGTCATTATAGGTTGCACTCATTCTCCAAGTTGGTGACTTTTGCATAATATTTGTTCGCGGTTTTTGATAATAAAAGAATCCTGAGTTTTTGTTCTGGTTTTGGTTGATGGGACATGTATCTGAAAGTTTGAGAGCAGATTTATACAATCTATTCTATTTGTAAACACTTTGTAAAGAAAAATCATTTCATGAAGAGTACGTCTGTTCCCAAGACTCATCATGTTAAAGTTTGTATTTAATATTTTTTTGCTATCAGTTCTCGGGTATACACCTGTTTCTTTATACCAGCAATCTTTGGAATTTTGCTTGGATTTTTTCGAGCTTGTCTGGGCAGTACTTGGATTCCAGATAATGGTAGCGTATTCAATTTTTGATCTTACATATGTCTGATATAGACGCATGAGAGTTTCAGTCTTCCTGAAATCTTTTCCCATTCTTATTATTAATCAGATTTCTATACGCTTCATTAACAACTTTGTCTACAAGAACGTCAAAAAGCAATTTGGAATCAAATATTATACCTAGATCCTTTATTGTTTTGGAGTATGGTAGAGGCGTGTTGGTAGAGGCCTAGAAACCACGCGTGCATTATATCCAAAGTTTGTTGTCGAGGGACGCTGGGGAATAAAGTTTTTACATCAAAGCTGCTTAGAAATGATTTATCTGTGTCCTTTACATTTTTTAACTTGTCCCCAACCTGGAATGAGTTCTTTACTGTAAATTCAAAACTTGGCTGTAATTCCCAAATTACCTTCAATAGCTTCTTCGCCAATTTGTAAGCTGGGTGATTTTACGCCGCCACAATCGGTCTCACTGGTTTGAATTTACAGTAAAGAACTCATTCCAGGTTGGGGACAAGTTAAAAAATGTAAAGGACACAGATAAATCATTTCTAAGCAGCTTTGATGTAAAAAATTTATTCCCCAGCGTCCCTCGACAACAACGACTTTGGACATAATGCACGCGTGGTTTTTGTACAAGGGGGTAGATCAGCTAGTAGCAGACGAATACACCAGGGGCCTCCAAATATGTATTGATTACAATTATTGTAAATTCAACAACCAGATTTGGTTTCAAAAGAATGGCTTATCTATGGGTAATCCACTTTCTCCATTGTTAGCAGACTTCTTTATGGATAAATTTGAAAGTAATGTTCTTGAAAAAATTCCAAGTTTTGTAATGGGTGTTAGATACGTTGATGATTATTTGGTAATAGGGGAAAACAAAGAGGCAGTAGACGTCCTTTATCAAAAGTTAAACAGCGAACATAAGAATATTTCATTGACAAGAGAAGATGGAAACATATTTGGATATTTTAGTAGAAAAGAAAGAAGGAAGCTTCAATACAAGGTTTACAGGAAACCAACAGCAGGTGATGAGTATATTCATAAAAACTCGGGACACCCAGCACAGATGAAGCAAAACGTATGGAAAAATATGTTCTTAAGGGCCATGAAACTTTGCAACGGCGAAGAAGCATTAAAGACGGAGGTAAGGCAGGTAATTGACACGGGCGAGAAGAATGGATATACAAAGGCGGAAATGATTGTATTGTGGAAAAAAGTTAGATCAAAAACCAAATTCAAAATAAATTTGCAACCAACGATTGAACAACAACCTACGGAGGTTAGAATAGGGATACCAGGCTTCAGAGGTACATCCACAAAACTACAAAGGCTATATAAAAGGTTCGGGGTACAAGGGATTTTGAAACCAAACATGAAATTACACAATATTTTCAATGAACACAAAAGGGTAATAGAAAAGGAAGAAACAGACGGCATATACGAAATTGAATGCTCTTATTAGAAATCTTATATTGGTCAGACTAAAAGAAAAATCAAAACAAGGGTAAAAGAACACCAAAGATATATAGCAAAACAAACGGATAGCTCAGAATTGTCACAACATGTAATAGAGGAAGGGCATCATATCGTGGGATACAAAAAAGTCAAAGCAGTGAGAACACAGAAAGAACGAGACATTTGGGAAGCAGCTTTTATCATTAAAAGGGGAGACAAATTAATAAACAAGAAATCTGGAAATTTAAGGGAACAATGGGGAAAATTGTTACGAAGGGAACGGGTAATTAGAAATTAGTAACTGGAAACACTGTTAAACCACTGTAATGTATATAAATGTATATGTTAAGTCATTGTAGATAGTGCAGATCACAGCTGAGGAAGCTCCAGCGAGTGAGGCTAAATATTCTGGAAAATAAATATTTTTCTATTAACGGTGTTTGTTTATTAAAGTATTGAGAAAGTTAAGATGAACACCGTAAATTTTAGGAACTTTATAAACTAATAAGTATTTGGATAAAATATGAAGATAAATGAGTTGGAATGGTGTTGTGAAAAACTTATTTAGTATTTTTATAAAGAAACAAATAGTAAATTGAATTAATAAGTTTAAGAAATTTCAAACAGCAAATTGTAAATTTGGTGGGAGAGAGGGAATTATGCTGACCATACACTACGATAGCCATAATTTTGAAACTGCCAAAAAAAATGTTATATTCATAGTGATAGGGAGGGAGGGAATTACATTATATAATATTGCTCTTCTGTGTAGAAGCGAGGCAAACGAAGCTTTTCCGGAAATATTGACGTGGCCTGAACTTTTATCAAGTTTGTTGTTAGCCCTTAACTAAGTTAATTACTCACTTGAACTTTAAGTAAGGTTACTTCAAGGAGATACACGGGAGGGAGTTCGAAACAGTAAACTAAAGGATTTAGGAGAAAGGGTTTGAAAATGAGCAGACAAATTTATTTTTCCTTCTATGTAGGTAATATTTTCGTGTCTAAAAATTTTAGAGAAAGGCAAATAAAAGATATAATGGAAGAAATAAGGCGAAAAGGAATGACAAAAGAATCAAAGCAAAGGCACTATTAAAGTTAGGATAGATAGAAGGTAAAAAAATTAGACGAAAGAAAAATCTTTTTGAGTCCAAAAAAGAAGAAATTAATTATTTTTATGCTTTGATAACGCGGTTAAGTGGCAAGGGGTGGGAAACGGAGTAAGGGTGAAACAAATTTTCTCTGAGATTTCTTAGGTTACACAGAGCAACCAATGGCGCCCTCAATTTGCCTCTCAATTACTCTTTCCTCAAGAGACAAAAGTTAGCAGCACCTTTTGCCTCACTCCCATCCACCCAACCATCCACCCCCCACCCCACCCCTTTCGTCTCTTACTCGTTTCACAAAAGCCTTCCACCAATTATGTGGGAGGCGACTGTGAAACGTAATTATGGCGTTAACGTTCACCAGTTCGGGCTGTGTTTGACAAATCACTTCTTTTTTTCCTCTCGACTTACTTCATATCGCTCTCTCTCTCCCTCTCTCTCCCCCTCCCTCTTCTCTCTCTCTCTCTGACTTTGCCGTTTTCACGAGAAAGTTTCAGTCTCTGCCTCTCTTTCAGTTAAAATTTCTTTCGGAGTTTCTAGAAAGCTTCAAAGTATAAATAACGAATATATTTTCTTTTTCTCTCGATTGTGTTTTATTTTTGTCTTCCACTTAATTCATTTCCTTGTTATCATTTTTCTTCTTCTTTGCATTCCTTCCCTTTACTTTCATCGCCTACGGTCCATTTACTGAAACTAGTCTTTTGACTCCGCCCACAAAAGAAAGAACCACTCCAAAGCAGCAACGAATGAGGATTATCTTGTTATTATAACTATTATTCTCCTGCTTTAACACCCGACGTGGCTCCTCCTACTAGTGAAGTGGTCTTCAAAGTACATGGCTGCAGTGTTGCCAATTTTGGTCGCCCACACATCACCTGTTAAACAGGTAAGAAGCTACTAGAGATGCAAGTTTCTATTTACTCGATGTGGCAACAGCGGGAATATTGTCTATCACGTCACGCTGTCAGTACCCAATGACAGAGCTGTTGTCTTCTGCTATTTGTGTTTCTTGTCCGTGATTGGACACCGGTTGGTACAGCGTAAGGTGCAAAGTTTCCGGATTTAAGCGAAAACGGATGACCTTGAAGTTTGTCTCAGGATCAGATTCAGAAGAGTCCCAAGCTCGTTGACAATTCAAGCGACTTCCCAATAGTACGAGAAAAAGGAAGATAGAATGAAAGCAGGTAGTAGATAGTATCTGGTTTCTGCTTGATATAATGCTTTATAATCTGGTAACTCTTAAGCTGGCAGGTACTTTTAATTTGCTTAGCTTTCTTCATTTACAAACTTACTCTGTTTTTTGATATAAACAATTCAGTACGTTGTCCTAGGGTTCGATCTAAGTTGAAAGATGAAATTCACTCGGGAAAAAATTAGATGAATAATATAAGATCAGTTCAAAGTTGCATTCATGTATAGCAGTCGTGGGGATTATGGTCTTCTGCCTGGGTTCATTGTCCTGATAAAACCGTCACATGTTGTGTCATTTTCCCACAAATCTTGCATCAAAACTGATTGCGTGGTTACATTTTTATACCCCGTTTACCCTTTTGGAAGCTATTCCTCTCTGTGAGTGTGAATCTCAAGAAATCGTAGCTATCATCATCCCATCAATGAAATCAACACTCCTAGAAGTTCCTATGCCTATTTTCTTTGGAAAGAGTTTTTGAGAGGTTAGTGTAGCGTTATGCTAAATGGCTTAATATTAAAGGTTTTCATATTGAAGGATATCTAAAGAATATGGCCATAAAATCGTTCTCTACCAAGATCCGACTACTTTATGGCGATCCTTGTAACTCATTTGATGGACACAAATATTTTTTAACGCCAGAGTGAACCAAATGCCAAAATTAAATATTGCTGAAACGTCAGAATAAAATGTTATCTTCCCATAAGCATTTGTACAAAATAGAAACATGATGTCGATGTTTTCATGGTTTATTGGTGCTGCAGCACTTTCGTTCTCACAACATAAGAAGTGTACCATGTGAGGAATCAGAAAACCCCAGTAACTAAATATCGGCTAAAAGTAGAGTTCTTTCACCCTGGTTTAAAGTCATTCAATTGTATCTATTATACAATGCATACAATTTAAATTTCATTTCAGAATAGCTTGGATATACTTCAATCTGTTTAAAAATGATATATTTTAGAATCTATATTATAAAAACTGCAGCGTTCCAGTAGAACAGATTTCGTTGTACGACAGCTGTTTGTAGAATACCCATAAATGATCGATTGTCTGACAAGGCTGTGAAACTTTACTATTTTCTTGCTTCTTTTAAAATCAAAATCAAAGTTGTAGAGACAACTTCGAACTCTAATTACCTAGGTAGTTAATAAATTAATTTTTAAAAATGGTATCAAAAGCAATACGTAGAATTGATAAAAGGAAATTTCTTGATAGAGCTCAGATATAAATTTTCAAAGATACTGTATTTTTTAAAAAAAACTATACTGATTTCTTTCAGATACCCTGCATTTTCCCAGAAAATAATTAATCAAGTTATGTTTTTAAAAGCTCTACCTTACATGCATGACTAGTATCACAGCAACATTTAATAACGAGGAACTCCACGAAATGTCTTCTGAAACGCAACATCCACAAAGCAAAGTATAGAGAGGCAAGAAATATTGATGCAACCATAATATTTGACCTTCACACCATGAAATAAAAATTTCAGAAAATTAAAGCATCTTCTACAATAGTGGCAGCGAAGAAATTAAGCCACTCTCCCAGCCAGATCAATTAGAAAACAGTTAATGGCTTAAAATAATGTGATACTCTTGTTTTAATATTAATGAGATTAAAGAATCTAACTGAATTTCTAGTGTAGATGTGCTAGTTATAATTAAAAGTCAATTGAAGAGCATAATTCCAAAACTTACTCACTCTTTTGTTTGTTTGTTTGTTTGTTTGTTTCTTGAAATTAACGTGGTGATTCGTACCACAGGCAGTCGTTTCTATTTTATAACTACCGGTGATTTCAAAACTTGTTTTGTGCCTTGTTATAAATCTTTAATTTGTATGTAATGCCCAATAGAAGCAGATAAACAACTAAAATGGCTTCCTTCATTAAGCTCTGTGACACTAAGGGTACGATCTCTGACTTCAAAAAAGCACTGGAAAATTGGCGAGGGCTCTAATTCCGCTTACGCTGCCCATCCTTACTTCCTAATAGGACGAGGATCAGGTAGATAGAAATTGATTTCAGATTTGAGTTCAATGCTCTAGGTCAGTTGGGTTGTTTTGATCTGATGATGTTTTAGAATAGAGAAAGCTAACCAAATTAAAATGACCTACCAAGTTTAAGAGTAACCGAAATTTAAAAGCTGTCTGATAAATCATGATCACTTAATTCAAATTTGAAATCAGGATCTCTCTCTTCTTGTTATTTGTTGAGGCGCTAGATCCTGTTAGAACGGACAGACAACGACAAATTCAAATAGGAAAAATTTATTGACTCCGTTACAAACAGTTGGAAGATAAGGATGATGACGTCTTGAGTGCAGTGATGGCTGGGGTGCTTCGATGAATCCTATACTGAAACACGGCTAGATTAATGTTACTTGAGTTGTGAGAAAAAGAGGTGTAAATTGAAAAACACGGCCGTTCCTTCCATGGTTCGACTTAGACCCGTTCGGACTTCATTTATGTGTATTTCAAAACAACATTTTTTAACCATAACAAGCAGTTACTTTCTAAACACCCTGTACATCAGAAAAATGTTGGTGTACGTTCTTGATGGAAACAAAGAAAAACTAGGGGGGAAAACAACAATAAAAATGTAGCTACCACGATATTAAATCCACATTTCGCAGACCATGTTAATTCATTAAACAGTATATAGGTGTGTACATGTCTCCCCCCTACGCTTCTCTGTATATGTGTGTGTGTTTGAATCCAACAATTTATAATCGATTGCATGTCATCACCTGCTGCGTATGCTCATAAACATGCAACCTCATTTCCTTTCCCCCCTCATCCGTCACATATTCCATACAGGCAGCAAAAAACAAACACACAATCACACACACACATGTGCTTATTAGGGATTATAGCAGTTTTGTTAAAACTCTGGCTCGAAAAAACTAGATATTAAAGAGAAATTGATGGAAGTTTACCTGTAAGAATAAAAGGAATAAACATTAAAACATGTTTACATTTCATAAAACAACATCGCAGAACGCACATACGTGAGGGCCCGCATTCCACCTCTGCCTCTTTGTATCCTTTACACAAGGTAAGTTGTATGCTTTCAGGGTCGCATAGCACGTTCAAAACATTCATAGCATGTCCCTAGAGATTCCTGGATTGCCGGCGTTCCGGCACCCCAAGAAGCTCTTGTGTCCCGTCAGTCAGAGATTTCTGGGGTTGCGGGACGGACTTTGGCCAGGCGTCCAGAATGTTCTCCTGGTATTAATATTCACTGGACCTATTTTCATTTGTTCCTTGGAGGGTTCCCCATCTACTGTATTTTATTTTGTTATAAAACACAAATACATACATTACACTTATGACATAACAAGACATCACATGGACATAACAGAATATCACAAATACAGGCTTGAGCATGCCTCTACTTCTTTTCGTATTTTCTTCTTGGCACCTTCCTGAAACGAGATAACATTATTAGTAGAATGGGTGCGCGTAGGAATGATCTTCAGCCTACAAAGTTTTCCCACTTCCATTCGTCTATTAAATGTGATCACTTTAGGTATATCCTCTCGCTTTAGGTTGATCCTCTTCTGTTTCCTCACTGCACTAGGGGGAAGGGGTTATCCTTCCCATCAGATCCCTGTTTTGGCTTCCGCAACAAGGGTCTTGTTCCTCAGCAAGGAAAAATTTCTTCCTTACACTTTTAGTCACACACGCTCAGTCCCTTCCATGTTCCACACCATCATTCACACATTTATAACGTCCTTTGTTGAGGACTTCCTCAACAGCGCGCTCGCAGTTCACTGGAGTTCCAGCGATTTCACTTTCAGATGCTATTTGTTCCTCACTGATTAGGATTTACTTATTTCTTATAATCTTTTGTCATTCATTTCTTGTTAAATGGCCGTGGCTGTTCGAGCACTCGGCTCACGGTTCATCGGTCAGCAGGACGTTCCTCAGCTCTATCTGCACGTTGACCACGGTTGTTAAATATTTATTTCAGTTGTTGTTCTTCTTCCTGCGCCACGCGGTGTCCAGTTATGAGCCTCCGTCTATAGAAATCTGACACTTTTTCTGCTGCTTCCCGGAGTGCCGCCACGAGCTCAGGGATTCTCAAAGATTTCGTGACGGACATATCCCCCAGAAGGACTCGATGTTCTCTGGTTAACTCTTGTGTTTCTATGCACTGAAGGACCATGTGCTCCGGGGTCGCCAGGACACACCACACGCTCGACACAGCTTATCCTTGACTAAATTAAGGTCTTTTAATTTCTGTCTATAGGGACTGTGGCTCGTAACAAAATGCATAAATTCTTTTGAGATTTCGATGTCCAATTCCATTCTTTCCGCCATGTCCGGAAATATACTGAATAACCTTCTTCCTTTCACGGTATGATCCCAATATTGTTGCAACGCACTGGTTAGAGTTTTCAAGATGCCATTTTTGTCGTTTACTTCCTGGTGTAAGATTACTCTAATTCTCTCGTAATTCCTCTTCTTGAGTCAGTACATGGCACCCAATTTTTTGATTTATAAATGCATGGGTAGGGTTGCCGTGACGACCTGGAATGCCTCCACCGGAGTCGTTCTATATGCACCGGTAAGTCTGAGTAATATTTGTCTCTGTGCCCTGTTTATTGTTTGAATCTGGCGTACATCGTCCATCCGGTGGCACCAGGCGCTGGCAGCATATCCCACTATCGATCTTATGACGACATCATGGTATCACTTAATAATTTTCATAGGAATTTTATATTAATTGTACGCCAAATTGATGATTTTATGCGCCATTTTAAAGGCTCTGTTTTTTTACTATTGTCACATTCGCTCTGAAATTTAAACGGTCGGTCAAATATAGCCTCTAGATATTTGAATTCCCTTTCCCTTTTTATCTTTTTATGCTTGGCTTTTATTAATGGACCTCTATTATGTATAATTTACCTTTAAATATTACATATTTCGTCTTCTCAGCCGAAGTTTGATATCTTTACACCATGATGTCATCTGGGATATAATTGCATTTGCCTTATTTTGGATATCATTACCTTTAACGATAACCACCAGATCATCGGCATACCCTACTACTCTTTCTACATGCAGGTGCTGGTCCAACATCTCCAGACACGGCTGAAACACTAAATCCTAGAAAACAGGACCCAGGACTGAGCCCTGCAGGCATCCCCTAGTAGGCGTTTTGTCCACGACACGATCAGTTATATTAAGTATGATTTTCCTGTTGTCAAAATATTTTTTGTGACATTCCAAATTCTGAGGGGTACTCCCCGACCTCTTCAGCTCCCTTAGGAGTGAGGTCCACCAGAGGTTATCGAACGTCCCCATTATATAAAAAAACATACCGACGACATACTTACTATCTCCTCTCTCTAGGTCTTTAACTTTGTTCCATATTTTGTTGATGGCATCCTCGGTAGATTTTCCAGCTCGGAAGCCATATTAATGTAGAATTTTGTATATTTTCTCGTTTTCCATTAATGTAGTGTACAATTATCTTTTCAAAAATTTTGCTTATCACGTTTAGTAGGAAAATGGACCTGTATTATTTTGGATTACTCTTAATCTTATTGTCCCCTTTCAACAAAATTATTAAATTAGCTTTTTTCCAGGGGACAGGTTTTTTTTGTTGTTTTGATGCACTCCTTAAATAGTCTTGTTAAATATAGCATCCATAAATCTTGATTTAATTTATATGTTTCAGTTTTGATCTTGTCAGGTCGCGGGGCTTTTGCATTTCTCAAATTTCTTATAGCTTTTTCTACTAGCTCATTGGTTACTCTTATGTCCTCTTCAGCTCCGTCATTTATTATTTTGTAATCTTTGGTGTTATTTCTAAGTCTCGCATTCTCCTCATTGTCTTCCTCGATGATATCATCTGAGACTAATTTTCTATACAGTTAATTTATCGTGTCCCGCCATTTTGTAGTAAATTCCCCTTGTTCATCTTTTAGGGTGTTTAATGGTTCTTTGGTTTTGATCTTTCTCATTACTAGCTTATAAGGTAACCCCCAGGGATCCTGAACAAGGTTTTCTTCAACAAACTTGTCCCATGTCTTTTTCTTAGTTTCGAATATTTCCTTTTCAAATTCATGTTTTATCTGTCTGTACTTTTCTAACCTTGTCATTCTAAGTTCGTTGTCTCCTGCCGCCCTGTAGCTCTTCCTACTAGTCCTTAGTTTTCTTCCTCTCTAGGTTAGCCGTCCAAAAGGTTTTCCTTTGGCTCTTTGTGTTCTTGATTTTAGGTGCTGCTTTTTGTATGGCGTTCCTTGTTACTTCCTCCAATCTCTCAGCAAGTTGATCGAGATTGCATTTATCCTCTATTTGTTGTAATTTAAGATTTTGCTTGAATCTTTTGAAATTTAGTCTTTTTATGTTGTATTGATATTCCTCCTCTAATGTTTCATTATCTTTTTTTATTTATTTCTGTGTTTACTATAAAACCAATGGTGCCGTTGGTACTCGTAGTTTCTTTTCTATTTACTGCCCAATTAGTTATATGATTATAAAGACTTCCCCTTGTCGTAGGTATGTCGATAATGCAGAACCCACAGTGCGGCCGATTCCAAAAAACTCAAGGAAATGATCTCAAAATCTGTACTCGTTCTTTTTTTTTTTAGGGGGTCGCTGATTACGAATCTGAAGTCAGAGTTGCCAAATTTAACGCCCTTAACAACATTTTAATATTTTAACATTAATGATATCTTTTAAATGAAATATTACGTTGTTTTTTAATAAATGATTCCTGATGTAAATTGAGTAATTGTAATTAATGAATATATTATCAAATGCTTTGTTATATAAAAATGGAATTATGATAAAATTAATTTTTGAAAAATTAGTTTTTATTAATTTTAACCATAAATTAATTTATTGTATTAAAATGTAATTACAAAAAAATCGGTTTCATCGTCAGGCGATAACTTTATAGATGCATCAGTTTCTTCTGATGTCGAACATGCTGAGCTTGAAACATCGTTTTGTTCATCTTCTTGACTATCTCTCACAGTTAGTTGCAGCCAATAGCAAACTAATAACTTCAGTTGACAAGCCTCTCTCTGCTCTCTCTTTCTCCCCCCCCCCCTTTCTCTCTATATATATACATACATATAAATATCAGGCACGCGCTCACATACACACAAACATACACATTTATCCCACGTCTTCCAATTTCTCTTCTCTTGGGGTTAGATTTGTGAAAAACAATATTGCACGATGCTTCTATCTTTCGCTTTTCATTTAATCGTTTATCCTAATAATATAACTTTCACTCGCTTTGCTTCACTGGGGGGTGCTGGCCCCATAAGGGAGGTTTACCCCATTTATTGTAACCTACTCTTGGTCATACACCTTCATACAAAATTTCGTTTTTCTAGCTTCAGTGGTTTGAAAATGGGGTTTTGGCCGGCCATTTTGGATTAAAGATGGCAACTTTTTCAAAATATTGTAATATTTTCCTAAACTACTTGTGATGATACAGCTGTATGCCAAATTTCGTATGTCTAGCTCAAACGGTGTGGAAAATTGGTTTCTTGGGTCCGCCATTTTGGATCCAAGATGTCGTCTTTGGATATATTTTGTAATATTTGCTTAATCTACTAGTAATGATGTACCGCCATACCAAATTTCGCTTTAGTATCCCCAGCGGTATAGTATGTGAACTCTATACAACAATGGGTATTTGGGCAGCCATTTTGAATCCAAGATGGCAACTATTTCAAAATTTGGGATTTTTTCTTTTACCTACTAGTTATGTTGTACTCTCACACCAAATTTGGAGTTTCTAGCTCCAGTAGTTTGGCCTAGGAATTATGATGAGTGAATCAGTCAGTCAGTGACCATGGGGCTATATAGTATGTGGTCGTCAAAAAATTGAATAAGAAACAGGGGGTCAACTTCGGGCAGATTTTTTTTATATTGAAGAAAATACATTTGAGTATAACTTAAAATAAGTCTGACAGCGGAGCAACATATCTTTATCGTAATAACATATCGTATTTTGATGATTTCGATTAATAAAAATAAATAACCATTATTATTTCACTAATAATTTATATTTGATAAATTATTATTTCGTAACTTTTCATTTTATATTCTACGTGCTTTCAGACGTTGATTCCATTTTATTTGATTATGATCTGCTTCAGTCTAAAGTTTTTATACAACTTTCAACACGAGCGTCGTTTACTGCCTCAGGAACACAATCGATGCCAATCGAACAAAGGTAGCTTTGCGACTCCTATTCTGGGACAAGTAAAAGGAAATAAACTCTTTCATAAGTAATTTCTGACCATTACAGATGGACTGTAACCAACTCAACATAAAAAAAATCCCTAACTAATTACTTTTTTTTTGGACTTTTGGCCAGCTTTTTTGGAATCGGCCGCACTGTGGAACGTCCTGTACGCTATCGACGATGTAAGTCATCATTATTAGCGTTGTGATGGATGCGGCAGATCACTCAAGGTACATTAAGTCCTCTGCATTCATCCCAATCTTGCGTTTTCGTTTTGTCTTCGAGAAGATTTTTTTCACGTCCGGATCATTACCGTAATGCTCCCAGTGAACTATAGGCTATGTCCCAAACGACTGGATAACGTACAACAAAACAATCTAACCTAACCTAATCAATGCCAGTCAACATATTGATAAAGAAATGTTTCCTTCACAGAAATAAAACGAAAAAAGTTTTTTACCGCACCGAGATTCGAACCCGAGTTTCCTATACAACAAGCCGACGTTGTATCCACTTTTCTTAAAAAAGTTTTACTGGTGTCAACTAATATTTCTCTGTTCCCACTGATACCCTTAGAGTAAAGTTAAAGTTAAAGCACACACAAATATCCATGCCCAGGGCGGGATTCGAACCTGCAACGTTGCAGTCGCTGTCCTAACGCCTCAGACAACACGGCTGCCTCCGTCGGCTATCCACTGAACCACGGTACCAACTTGCAAACAACCATTTGGAAGTTTTATTTATAGAGCACGTATTACGTCACAACGATACCAGAACTTTCAACTGCCGAGAGTATTACTGTTATGATCCCGTCTTTAATTCATCTTTCTTAGTTTTGTCAAGAAGCTGAATTAGTTTCCCTCTCTTTCTTCCAACTATAGCTTCAACTGCATCCTTTATTATACAGGGAAAACGTTTAGCAGCGCTTGTCGGCCCAACTCGCGCTTGACTCATCTGTCCTCGCCTGCATGTCGGACCGTGGGTTTCCCATGACTGCGCCTCACTGTTTATTGCTGAATAGATTTTGTATTTCTTTCCACTAATTTTATATATAATAATAGTGTTCGTTCTTCAATACCTTCGGCATTCCCTGGTATTCAAATGTGAATTAAATTGCTTTATAATTATAACTGAACGTGTGGCTTAAAGTTATCCGAGAATCACGGGCCACCTGACAGGCGGCGATAGGTGAATCAAGCGCGAGCTCGAACTGATAAGCACTGCCTTGCGTTGCTAAACGTATTCCCTGTACAATGTTTACGCAACCAATATCCTAAACAGCTGTTCTCTTCCGTCTCTCTCCTACCCTCTCACTTACTCATTACACATCTTCTATATCAAGCTAATTATTTTCCATTCTCTTCTACGTTCGCATTTCGAAGGGCTCAAAACTTTCTTCGCTCTTTCGTAGTCACACGTTTTGGCCCTATATAACACACAATACATTTAATGAAAGGGCCTAGCAGGATCAGATGGTGAAAAGTGCCTTGGAAGGAATCGTGATAAAAAAAATATATTACCGTTTTTAGCATTAAAATTAGTGACTCCCCACCAAATTTTAGCTCAAAAGATGCTAACCTAATCTCAAAATAAATTAAAGTGTGTTGTTGTTGGTAGTTTAGCGATATCTCGGTCGGATTTGTACCTACAATGACCTTCTTTTTTAAATTAAAGATTTTTTCAAGCTCTACAAGACGGTAATTGTTTCATTTATGTTGGCGCAAAATTGTAATTTATACAGAGGTTAAAAAATTTGAAAATTTAATTTAAAAAAAACTAAGACAACAGTTGGCTCGGAAAAGATATATGTTATGTATTATTAGTGGTTCTATAACCATGATTTTTTTTAGATTTTTTAAAGCGGTAGAACGTAACCAAAAAATAAGGCACGTAACCGGGCTTCATACGTAAAAAATGCACTGTAAAATACAAGTTCGAAAGCGAAGTTTGCCAGGTCAGATTCGTGGACCACTGGTTAAGACGTCGGCTTCTTGAGCGAAAGGTCCCGGGTTCGAGTCAAGCCCGGAACAACACTTTTTGTTCTTTCAAAATATATTTTTATAATTATTATTTATTGATTACTAGGATAAATAACTAATTACTACTGAAAGTTAGGATGTGTCTGGACTCAAACCGAGTAAGGTGTGCAAAGTGCGTTCAAATGGGGGGCGCAGCCTCCGGTTAGCGGTGGGCATACTCAAAAGTGCTGTTAACATTCTATTTTACCTGTTATTGGTACACATAACATTCATTTTCTCTTTACCTTATCCCAATCTCTGTGCTGTTCATTTGCACGGTCGAGATAGTAGTAAAAAAAATACTGTCAAGACATCCTTTTCTTAAACAGTTCGTACTAAAAAGTAAAAAAAAACAACATTATGTTCATGCATGATTAAAAAGAAACTTATGGGGCGCGCAAATTAAAGAATTATTTTCGCGTCGCCGCTCACCTCCCTTCGGACGCACCGTGCCCACCTTACACACCTCACTCGGTGTGCGTCCAGACACATAATAGCTTGCAGTAGCAATAAGATATTTATATATATCCTAGCAATTACTCATTAATAAATATGAACATATAAAAATATATTTTGAAAGAAAAAAGAAGAAAAAGTGTTATCGCAGGCGGGACTCGAACCCGGGACCTTTCTATTTAAGAAGCCTACGTATTAGTCCAGTCGTCCACGAATACAACCTGGCAAACTTAGCTTTAGAACTTGTATTAACAATGCATGTGTTACGTAAGAAGCCCGGTCATGTGTCTTATTTTTTATTATATTCTACCACTTTAAAAAATTAAAAAAAATCATGGTTATAGAACCACTAAAAATACATAACATATATTTTTCGAGCCAACAGTTGTCTTAGTTTTTTTTTTAAATTCAATTTTTAAATTTTCTAACCTCTCTAAAAATTTTGATTTTGCACCAACATAAATGAAACAATTACTACTATCTTGTAGAGCTTGAGAAAATCTTCAATTAAAAAAAAAATCCTTTCGGCAGGCCTACAGGCTGAGGTAAATTTCGAAGTGTTTTTATTGAATTTATTGGGGTAAGTCCAGAATAAAGACACTTTAAGTAAATATACTTTTACCGTTTTATTTTCATTATAAAATTATAAATACGGTAACTAATTACCCTAATAGGTTAACTGATTACCGTGCAAACTTTTTGTTATTAGAACTGAATGCAGTGATATTCCAATTGAAGTTAACAGGCCCAATAAAACCCGCCTCCACCTTAGGCCCTATATACCCCTAACGAAACATGAGCACTATCGAGAAACTAGTAACTGATTTATAGATTAATCATCAAGAGCGTTTCAATGTTACCCCACAAGACATGGCGTTAAACATTTCGAATTTCCATCCCCACCCTCACTCGTACCCCCAAAACCCCTGAATCGTTGGTGTCACTGTAAACTTCTTAGGAGGTACTATTATTTATGCAGACAAAGTTTCCCTATATGCTCCATATATATTTTTTTCAAAATTTCAATCCCCTCCCCCAACCACCCCCTTGGGCCGATTTTGCTCATTAACGAACTTAGCCGAGCTATTAAGCCTAGAAACAACATATCGCAAATCCGACCGAGATATCGCTAAACAACAAAAAAAAAAAAACACTTTCATTTATTTTGAGGTTAGGTTAGCATCTTTCGAGCTGAAATTTGGTGGAGAGCCACCAATTTTAATGCTGAATATGGTAGCACATTTTTCTTTTTATTACGATTCCTTCCAAAGCACTTTTCACCATCTTTTGCTGCTAGGCCCTTTATACATGTATAATATGTACGGACGTTGTTAAAATCTATGTTAGTCTATTTTCAGTTACGAATTTGATGCTGATTTTTAATGACTCTTTAAGCCAAATAATAATAGAGAATCCCTGTATCATAGATTAACTTTGCGATCTACTAGACTTGTTCCAGCAACAACCAATCCAGCAGCCTAAGAAAATTAAATCTGAATAAAATGGCACGCGGTAAAACAAAAGCAACGAATACAATATGTTCAAATATTGGTGAAAGCCATAAAAAAGATCAATTTACTAACATACGAGCGATCATGTTGCAATCATCTAGTTCTGTCTGGTCTGAACGTTGCGACCATATATCCTTCACTGCTATTTTCAACTGGAATGACTGTTACAAGCGAGAGGGTAATGCATACGAAAGGACACAATACATTTAGTAACATTTTCAAAGGAGTATATTTAACAGCGACGAGTAATCAATTATAATGTTTATATGTAATCGTTACCATTACATGGGTATGCATCTGAAGGAGTTGTGTGTCTAACCACACCAGTTTGGATATTTTTGCACCTCGCAGAAACGTTACGTAGAATCAATAGTGTTGAGTGATTCTCGTGGTAGTTGGGGTATCGGAATTGAATTAATGTAATTGTTATTAACGTCCTAATCGAACTGATGAGTTTCTCAAGACGGGACCTACAATTTCTGCGCTGAGAACCAATCTGTTCAATGGCTCTCGAAGGGACTTGAACCTGTAACTACGTACACAGGTATAAAAAATGGATAATTAAAGCAGTGGAAATCATTTATATGGAGTGATGGATTAAAATTTATACTTTTCTGCTGAAATAGATACAAGAATAAGTGGAATGGGTGAAAAGATGGATTGATCGATGGAGATTATGGTGCATTTAAGGTGAACGGTTGTTGCTTGAATGTGTTTCGTCAAATATGAACCGCGGCGGTGGCGGAATTATGAAGTGGTGTTCACTTTCATGCAATGACGTGCGTCAACCTGATGCTACTGGTAATTCATATCCCTTTGAAAGCAATATACTACAACAATAATCTACTACAACATTCGGGAATAAGGTCCTAGTTGTTTAACGGTATTGACTTACATTACTTCCAAGATAATCATGTAATAATTAGGTCATTGTTGTTGCTGCCTCTATGTGGTACTGTGAAAACAAGGTTCGTCTACAGGAGCAGCCACTTTAATGTCCTGATGTGACTAGCTATTATCAAAAACGTGAGGGACTACTCAGTATATTTGTGAAGTTATAGACAGAATACAGTACCACTGGTAAGTATTTGGCCACTTCTATTTTCGTATTTTTAAAACATTTATCTATGTTGCTGTTGTTTTGATAATTTTAACATGTGTTGTGATATTTTTAAAAAAATTATATTAAGATAAGTGTCGTCTACTTTATCCAGTATAAGAAATATTTAAAGAAAAGGAGGAACAAACATTTTAAACACCATAATGGGCAGAAACACACTTCAAAATTGTCTAAGAGTGCGATTGATTAAGATTTGAAGTATTGAAGAAGATATGAGTGATAAAATGGACGAAACAGTCAACAGAGTTAAATCAGATTAGTGTTTTAACGGAACCGATAGGCCAGACAAGTGAGAAGATCTTGTCCAATTTCCAGACCAAGTCTTGGAATTTTGGAACAGAACGAGAATAAAAAGAATTCTGAATCAAAAACTATCAGAAGAAAACATTAAAAATGATACTACGACAGAAGAAGGAAGAAACATAACTAATGAAGTTCGACAGTTTTGGTGATAATTTTAGACATTTTATTCTGATCTTGAATATGAGAGTTTATTCAATAAAGTTAGATATTGTTTTGTTTCTTCTACTATTTCCATAGAAACTGTATGAGTTGTGTGATATATAGTATGGGGAAAGAAACTTTGTAAGCAAATGAAAACTTCAGAAAAAGAATGTGCTTTGTCTCTTTTTTTAAAAAAATTGAGATAAGAGTGCCATCTATCCGATCTTTGAAGAGTCTTCTTTAACAAATTACCATGCTAGAAAGAATATGCATAGTCCGTTTATTACTAACAAATCCTTTAATATGCAGGTTGTAAGTAATGTTGATTATGGACTTTAAAAATGCTCTTCTGTAAACCGAATAAAGTGGACAAGGCACGTTTTTTTATGTAGTTTCCAAAGTAGTAGTACTTATGAGCAGTTACTGCCCTGATAAATAATACAAGGTAGTTTTATGTCCACGAGGTATTCTTTAAGTAGGAATGAACCCAAGAAGGCACAGCGTATAGCTAATTACTTGAAGGGGGCGGGGGGGTAGAATTTGAACAATATACTTTAAATGTTAAAATTTTGTTATTTTCAACTTTACATTTAGTATGCAAACATTTATTCTTTCTTGCACTGAGAATTATGTACAGCAACTATAAACTAAAGATATACAGGGTGTTTTAAAAATTAAAAAATGAATGATTAATCCCTCAGAC
The DNA here is from genome assembly GCA_022664845.1 of Lepisma saccharinum. Taxonomy (NCBI): domain Eukaryota; kingdom Metazoa; phylum Arthropoda; class Insecta; order Zygentoma; family Lepismatidae; genus Lepisma; species Lepisma saccharinum. Next base: position 49,296 of record JAGDQP010003119.1, read on the forward strand.
CAAAATGAAATTACATATATTTTGAAGAAATTTCGATACTATTGGATAGTGCGGATTTAGAAGCACTTAAATGTGCTCGGCATATCACAAATCACATAATATTTCAACAAATAATGATGTCAAACGTGACGGGTTAGCAAAATCACAAAGTCGTAACCCAATACATGGAATTGACAAAAGTTTGTGATTGAGAAACTGGGAAAAGAGAGATTTCTCCCGTGTAAAGAAAAAAAAAATTTTTTTTTAAGGACTTAACAACTTTGTACAATGAAGAAACATAGAAATCCTTTCTAACTTGTGCATTCTTTAATCATAAATCTTACCCAAATGCATTTATTGTGTTGAACCTTGATTTAATTTGCTAAGCTTCCACGATTTGCGTCATTTCGCCAGTCGCCATATTTGGGTACCTCGAGCTTGGAAACTACGCAGATTGCGAAATTTTGATTAAAAATATTCTTTTAAAATTTCGGTCTGTGGATTTTACCATTTAATTTATGGACAATATTTTAAAATTCTTCTTATTTCTCTCTCTCTCTTTCTACCCAAACAAAGATATTTTTTAAAAGTTTAGTTTGTAAAGAACGCATAGTTTGCGCGACAAAATGTTAGCGGTAGTCTCATTACGAAGAACTGAAGATGAGTCGTGAATCTCATATATTCTGTTACACTCACGCACAACACAACGACGATATATATGTAGTTACGTTGTATGTTTACAAAGGGATTGAAAACTTTCAGAGTGGAATCCTGTCATCAAACTGAGCAAAAAGGTCTTAGTAAAGGAGAAGCAAGAAACGCTTTGTGTTCGAAAAAGTTTGTTCAGCATTCTTGAAAAACACAGATTTTTTTTCGTTTAAAAGTATGGGGAAATTAAAATAGCTAATCTTAATTCGATTGTTCACTTAGAAGTCGAAAATTATGCTAAATCTTAAATTGTATCCATTTTGCGAAATAATGGAAAGCATTGGCATTTAATCATGGAGAGAATGTAAAAATTAAAAAATCTTAAGTGTGTGAGTTTTCACAGTAATTTTAGTGTAAGAAGTGCTTAATTGAGAGCAATACTAAACATTTTGGCTAGATTCAGTAATTATAATTAGTATTGTTTAGCCATATTTGTAATACAGGGTTAGTAGCAAGTTTATTTGGAATTTCAGGACCGATTTTCTCGAAAGCAAAGCATTCAATGACCTATGTTTTTTAGACATTTTTACTCTCTTTTGCGAGAACCATCTATCGTGGAAGTTTATAACCAGTTTATCTATGCATCCTACTCTCGAGGGTACCAAGTTAGAAGTTATAATTACTGTAATGTATCATTGTTGTAAGGACAATACATCGCAGACAAGAATGTGAAAGGAATGATCTTTACCTATTACAGAAAACGAAAACGATGCTGTCTGATAACATTTTGTACTCTGTTCAAAAGGATGGACTATCAATGTCAAATTGTCGCGGCCAGTTTTTTGATAATATCAGTAATATATTAGGAGAATATTCGCGGGGTTCAAATTTGCATATGTCAGCAATTAATTATCTATGTTCCTTGTACATACATCGTACTACTTAAATTTAATGGCGTACACTTCCAGTTTATTTCTATCAGTTCTTCGCACAATTTACGTTTCTATTCAATGAAACAAGAAGTTGGATATTCATTTAAATTTAATAAAATATTTAAATTAAATTAAATTAATTTCTTCACAACTCGTATTTTTAATTAATATAGAGCAGAGGTCTCAACTTTTTTTTTTGTCAGCGGGCCAAATAGTCTAGTCTGTATACTATTAAAGGACGAAATTACGTCTGGTGTTTTAAATTATGTTGTTTCAGATCCAATATTTAATATAGTAGCTAATTTTGGATTTGTTTCGGCGTCAGTCAAAATCGCTACGCAGATCGCATCTGACCCGCAGGCCATAGGTTAGAGACTGCTGATATAGAGGATCATCAATTCGGTCTGTTAGTGAAAACTGTTGTCTTTGTAATATAATTTTTATCATTAGCTAATTAACATATGTATTGTCAGTCTTGGTCATAGTGTGTATACTTCTATCATGACAAAGTTTACAATAATAGTACAATCATATTTTGTTTTCTTCGGTTCGTGGATCGTATCCTGTTTCTTGCCCCTAATTTTGAATACCTCTCTATTTCTTTTGAGAAAGAGATTGAGAGAGAGAGAGAGAGAGAGGCAGCGAGCGAGAAACACTAATCTTGTCTTACAGTACAGCTGTGGTCTTAACCCGTGCCGATCGTTTTCTGCAGGAGTTACACAGTGAATGGAATCAAATAGTCTTGCCTCACTTTTCCGCCCCCTTCCGGAAAAGCGAAGGCAACACAGGCAAGCAACAAGATCACCCGGTGGCGGACGATGAAATCTTCCTGTTCTCTCTCTCTCTCTCTCTCTCTCTCTCTCTCTCTCTCTCTCTCTCTCGTGTCGCTTTTGGCCCTCTGCGTGTTTGTATTGATCCCGAGTTAGGCTAAAAAGTGTAGAATGGGAAGGGGTGCAAAATCGGGGAAGTGTGACGGAGGAGAGGTCTTCATTTTTTTTTTCTAAAAAGGAGTTGGAAAGAGGGGCATGGTTGTAGGTTTGAAATAGGTACGGGGGCGTTGGGTGGTTGGCTGGTTTTTGAAAGAGAATGGATGCCACGAGGGGATTGAGAAAGAAGAAGGAGAAGGCCAGGCGACTGAAGAGAAGAGGAAGAGAAATTTCGTAGCGTGGTAAAGGCAGGGAGAGAAAACAGAGGTGGATAGTAGTAGTGGCGTGCGTGACAGTGGTGGTGGGTGTCGGAACTAGAGTGGTTGTGGGTGAGGTGCGGGTTAGGGACAAGAGAACGAAGAAGTTCGGTTCACTACAGACGGCGAAGAAGACAGTGACACAAGGATAGGAAGACTATATCGGGGCGAGTTGCGAAAATAAGTTAAATTCTAGTCTCTGTTGGAGGAAAGAGTACCAAAAGGAAAGCGGAAGAAAAAAGCCACGAACAGAAAGAAATTGTAAAAGAGAAAAAAAATTGAACATGAAATTGCGAGTTACATTTCAGTGACTAGAATAAAGTAAGACCCCTCTCTTCTTGTGCGTTGGTTGTTCTTGCATTAAGTACCAATTCAACCAACTGGCTTCTTCTTTCCTTTTCCTCCGACAAAATGCCAGTTCTTCCCTTTCCATGAATCGTGGTCTCCCCCTTCTTTCGATCTCCCCTTCTTCATTTAAGCAAACCATTGAGGGAGAGTCACAGTTTCAAGATAAAACAATCCCAATTCCCACGCTCAGCCTAATTGGTCTCTAAATAATGAAAATATGGCGGTTAATCTTCTCTCCCTTCCTTTCACATGATTCGCACCTGTGGACAAAATAATCAAAGGAAAATTTTATGCCATTTGTTTTTCTTTTACAAAAAGGAATGTCCATACTATTGTCATTATTGTTAGTTTTTTTTTAAGCGGTAGAACCTTCAAGGCTAAGTTTAATTTAATTAGTTCATCTTTATCTTAAACTTCCTTTCTTAGTTTACGATTTAGTATACATACGTGTACTAAATCTTATCGTAAATCGTACGAGAATTTGCTTCTTCCTCGGCCTCTTGTTCCTTCAGTCATCCCTTCGATGGCATCATTCAGTATATATCTGCGTAACTTATTTCGTTTCTTTTTCTCACCTTCTACTGGCTTCACTATTGTTCCCCTCTCGGCTTCTCTTTCAACACTTTCTCACCATGTATATTAAGAGTCGATATTATTTGTTCATTCTCCTCCATACCCACATTTCAAAAACTTCAAATAATCTGTCACCACTCTTTTGTAGAGTTCCTATTTCTGCTCCCCATACCTTAATACTTCACGCAAAACATTTAATTATGTTTTTTTTTTTAATTCTTTGTTAATTGTTCCACGGAAAAGATTTTTTTTAAAAATAAATGCCTCTTTTACTTACCGTTACTCGTGTCTTAATTTTATTTTTTAACATTTCACTTCCTTATTCATAATATTTCCTTGATGCGTCCCAAGCTTAATACCTATCTACTTCTTCTATTTACTGTCTGCTGTGGTTCCACTTTTTTTCAATTACCACCTTATTTTCGTTTCCTTTACACATTATATTGTCTTAATTTTCTAATTTCATATTTTCACTTCAGAGCTCCCACTTACTTGAAGCTGGATTTCTACTATGTCCAGTTTTTTTCTTTCCTCTTCCAGTTTGTTGCAAGAATAATTAAATATTATTCAATGTTTCATGTTTTCGTTTTTTTCTGGAATCAACAAGTCGCTTTTTAGGTTGAAGATGTATTGATTTTGTCGATGGGAAGATCACAAATATATTCTTGTTGATGACGTATTTATATGTCTAATACAACAATATACGGTGTATTATGAAGTTATGCGTGCTATTTGAATATTGAAACAAGGACTAAGGACTATGGCCAAAGATTGTTTATCTAAGAATAGATGGCAATGAAATACAAATCTTAGCTATAAATAGAAATTGATTTTACAACTTAAGAATATTGCTCTATGTAAAGAAATATCAATATTGATCTGATCCATGTGAAGTACTAATTCACGTTGAATTAATAAATATGTTATTTATGCTTTCAAATAAGAATGTTTCATATAAACTGTCGAATGTATAAAGTTGTAAACTTCACTTTAGATACTCCTCGTACTGAAATAATATATTAGGTACAAATAGAATGGCTGCATATAGATTAAGCTTTCTTCTCAACTTCATATTTGTACGTAACCATTGTGAGACATGAATAATCATAGCAAGAATCGTAAGAAGTTATGCAAAATTATATTTGGTTTTCTGTTGTTAAAAAACAGTATGGTTTCAGCCGAAACAACCTTCTTTTTATGCTTTTGATTCGAGAGATGAATCTATGTATGGCACACTTTAGGATGTCCTGTGTACTTCATATTTTATCAAACGACGTAAACAATGCTACACTTTTAACGTCTGTCAATGCAAATATTCATAAAAAGATTATGTACACACTAAGGATGTAATGACAATATACTCGGGCTTAGAGGAGGTCATTTTAGAATTTTCTACCGTGCTTACGGACACTCCTACAGAAAGTTTCAATTTCCACAGAATGACGAAACATAAACTACAAAACAGTGGATATTTCCTATCTTCATAGCATTCGTGATTCCCGACATTCATTGCTTTGTGTTTCTATATGTTTAAAATTAACATCATTTTCAAACATCCACGGGGAAATTCCTGAAAAGGTTTATTGCAACTTATACACTTTGTAAATACACGATAACATGGCACCAGCAGACGTCGCCAGGGATTTTTCCAAAATCAATTAATTGAAACAGGGACTTACAAACACAAATATATAATAAGTGTATTACAGCTTTAACCTGTACCAAAATATACTAACCTAAGATAAGCTAAGCTAACCTAGGCGCAGTCAACCAATACGCAATGACACAATTACTGGTAATCGCAACCGTTTATTTTCGGTCACCTGTACTCGCGCATGTGTTCAGGTAATGTACGATAGTAGAACTATAGTAAAGAAGTTCTATTTCGAATATTCACTAACGCGTTCATCATTTCTACAGTTTTCACGTTAACATATATCGATTCCAGAAGCCAAGGGATAGAAGTTATTAAAAAATTATCTAAGTTCGATCACTCCATCCTAAAGCTATATTTTGATCTCTGTTCTAAGTATGAGCAAATCCTCTAAACAGTACAAGGTAATACGCGATTAGAAGTAACAGACAGGCTCGTGAGATAAATTGAAAGTTCACGTTTCTGTTCCTGACAGTTTTAGAATAGAGGACAGAGCTTTGTCTTTTAACTAGGTTGACATATACAATAGGATGGGAACAGAATTTTAAGTGTTCGAGTAAACTTACGCTTGTTTCCATTTAGTGACAATTTTAGCGACAGTTACGCCACAAACTTTGAGATTTTTATAAAGTTAGAAGCACACTTACTTAATATACGAAAAAAATGCCTTGAAATTAGCCTAAAGATTAGAAAAAAATATATTAAAATCTACTCTGTACAAATTATACCATTTTTTTGTCTGCCACTGTACATATTGAATCAGAGACTTAAAAATTAACTTTAAATAAAAAACAAAATAAGTAAACAAATTGTCTTGTATAATGTTTCGAAATCTGAACGTACTGTCTTCAAACAAGAATTTCGTATAATCAATCTTTCAGAAGCAACTCCACATACAATTTTAAAGTGTTGAAACAGGGTAATCAAAACTTTCTTCTTCATCGTCTTCTTTTTCTTTTCTCTCTCTCTCTCTTTTCCTTGTTTCCCTCTGGAAAGCCAAAGGTTAGGAGGGTGTTCACGTGACTTGCATTAGGATGTTTCCGTCAGCCCAAGTTTACTTACATTTTCCCAAACCATTTGCATGCTGTGCACAGAACGCCTCGCGGCTATGAATCCCAGCAAACTTCACCGTTATTAGGGTTGCCGATGTGGCAGGGGGCAACTGCATCAAAAGGAGCAATATGTAGATACTTATTTTTTTGCTGTTGTCGGTTTCTCGTCAACCTTTCGCAGATGGAAATTACCACGAAAAAAAAATGTTTTCTCTTTGATTTTTCAGTACAAGAAAGAATTATAAGAAAATCCTTTTATAATATTCCGTGTAGTATTTGTATTGTCTCTCTTTCCTTTACCTAACTTCTCTCTGGCTGTATTGTGTGTGCTGGAGTGTAACTGAAAGGAAGAGAGAGAGAGAGAGGTGGGAGGAGAGCTTGAACTCGCCGCTGGATCAATACGCATTTCGAGAGCATGTCAGACATGCTTTCTTAGAAAACAAGGCTAATATTAATTGAAACAGAGTTCGATCAGAAAACATGTCAACGCGTGCAAGGATAAAAAGCGTTTAACGTCACACGCATGAGGTTGACTTGTTAAGTCAAGCGAAATGTTTATAAGATTTTATTTGTTTTAAATCTTCATTCACTAACTAAAAACTGATTTTGTTTTGGTCCATTATCAACATCTGATCTATTTCAATGATAATTATATTACGTATTCCATTGTAACGTTTCATTAACATTGCAACCAAAAAGTAACCACTCATAATTACCATTTATTTTCTCCTTTTGTTTCATCATCAAATTACTCTCCACTTGTAATGATTAAATTCCTAAGTTCCCAGGATATTCTGAGTATATTCACTGAGTTTGGACGAAAGGAAGTTCGAGTTTTAATGCCGCGATGATTTCCAAAGTTTTCTTCGATTTCACTAGGTAAATTCCAGAATGGTACTTAGATCAAATCTGTGACATCCTTGATATGGAAAATTGTCCACCGAGGGACGTCATCTCTGAGACCTGTGATGCTCGGAACCTTGGGATTCCTACCACTGGAGATTAATCTGAAGCAAGGAAGTTTAGTGCCAAGATCAACATTTCTCTTCTGATATTTCTGATTTTAAGATATATTATTTAAAAAACATTAAGGAACGTAGTAGCTATAGTGAGTTCAAAATTGTGTATATTCTTCCTTTCGTTGTGTTTATTAAAAAGGAGAACTTTTCTCATTGACAACGCGTGAGGCAGGTTGCTCGAAGCATAATCTCGCGTTCTCATAGTGCACGAGTAAATATGCACCGGTGTCATAGATAAACAATTTTCAGACAGGAAAGTTCCATAGATTCTATAATTACCCTGCCACCTGGTGTCAGTCTATCCGAACTACACTGTTAAATATTTCAGGTATTTTTCTAGAGAAAGTCACGCAACTCTGGCGGCATGGATATTTCCTGTAACATTACTGACAAAAACTGTGAGATTCCAAGAATGTTTTTAAACAAAGTATTCTCGTTATGTTAATCTAAATATTAGTAGAAAGTTTTCTCTAAGTATTCTTTGCTTGAAGTGTTTTGAGACGGAATTTCTTTGATTTTTGTTAGTAATATCTTTATGCAGTCAGTTGCCTTTTTTTTCTGGAACATTGTTCAAATTTTTGACATTGTAGGACTGTGATAACACTACAACGCAATGATTGCTTCTGTATTATTCTTAAAAATAAGAAAAGCATGCAGTGCGAGCTGTGCATATAATGTTTAATCTTATTTGTTCATGATAAATTAAAACCGACGTTATTCTAGATAGGATTGTCTGGAGGCAGTGAGAATCCTAAAAATAGAATTTCTTAAAAATGAAGAAACAATTTGCTAAAAATAAATTTCAAGTATTTTCTCCTATATACAACTACATTCATATCATTATTTCACACTAATGAGAAACATTACGAGTTTTTTTTTGTTTTTTTTAGATGTGAAGACTGGTTTCTCTTTCTTCAGCTGCCACAAATTATTTTCTGTCTTCAAGGAACTATTTCATGTCCACCAGTTTCGATTTCGAGACACCTACTTCTCATTTTCTCCAGTTGTTTCTCAATTTGAACAACGTATTTTTAACAGTGTATGATTTTAGCACAATGTGAAAATTAAGGCTTGAATTATATTTTTTTTTATATAATTCCAAAACTAACTTCTAGAAAATCGTGAAATATTTTTTTACAATTATTTTTTTTTACAAAATCTTGTTTTTCTCTATTGCAGAACTGCTACGCCAACGGACGCTACAATGTAAAACAATACAAGCTGTTTACTTAAAGTGTGTTTCTCCCTTTGCTGTACCGAAACAAAAGCATTTCCCACAACAATAAGTTCTGTATTGGTCTTTAGTTACCTGCTTTTGACAAGCTTGACAGAATATCATTGAACTGACAGTTTGAAGAAGGAAACAAATCCAAAACTCTGTTTTGTGATAAATTAGCAAAAACTGTAGAACATTTTGATTATTTATTGAAACGAAACAATATTTTTACTGAATATTTAGAACGGTCTTCTGATCCTTGTGTAGTGCTCAGACAGTTTCCAGGTATTGTATTTTTTCCTGTAAAATTAAAAAAAAAAGTGGTGGATTTATTTCCTTCCTCAAAACTTACGGAAAAAACGTCTGCGCAGTTGTAAGTGGTGAGACGTAAGAATGGAAAAATCGACCAGAAAACTTAAGAAAAACGCAACAAAAACCTTCAAATGAACGATATTTACAAGAAATGCATACACAATGAACTCTAAAGCTACAAGTAAGTAATAAATTCAGATTTTTTTCCTTCTACCAACTGGCAGAATTTTCGCGTTAGAAATAGGCAAAACTGCTGTTATTCCGTAACAATAATAGCTATATGTAAATATCTGTTAACAATAGCAGCTACAAATATCAGTTTATAAAAATGTATCTAAATGCGAGTTAAATATTCCCGTCTGTGAAGGCAGTTTAAAACAATATTTTAGACTAACCTATTTACGTGTATCCTGTTGCGTGTGCAGTAGAGATATGTACTAAGGTAGTTTAGTTCATACTATACCTGTTATAAGACTAGCCTATGTAATTATCAGAGCTTGAACTAACTGGTGGAGAGGGGACAGTATATCAAAACACAATTAAATCAGGAAAGTATAAAGCCGTAGGTACGGTGGGGAGAAGGAAGCGAAATTCAGTTTCATGTTGAATTAGTATAATATTTTAGGCGTGATTATATACAGGGTGTTTATGAACTACACCGACGAACTTCTAGAGGTGATTCCTCACTTCAGAACAAGAAGACATTCCTCTGAACATTTTTCGAACCGTGCATAGTTTCGGAGCTACAGGCTACCGAAAACGTGGGAAAAAGAACTTTACAGCCTCATATTTCTATCACACGAACAGTAGAGCTGACGCGGCATGGTACTGTCAAAGACTTTAAATCTACACTATCCACAAATGCATATTTCAAAATTCCGCAATGGACGCGCAAGGAATATCCCAAATGAATTAGGAAATTTCCAGAAAATCTCTGAAGAAAGGGTGGGTCGAAATTAACATGATTGGGACGGTTTTCCACCAGGAAATAATAGTTCGTTTGCGCAAAGTGGATATCACAAGTAGATTCCATATACCGAACAATTTTATTAAAAAAATAATTGTTGCATAACAAGTAGGAGTAAGAATTGCATAATTTCACTGAACGTCTTATTTATTTGTTATCAAAGGTACTGAATATCATTGGCCAATTATATGCTATGAATGATTATGTAATTATTTACTCATGCGAGAAGTAGTTTAGTTCATGCTCATTTCTACATACCTCATCTTTAGAAATATTCCGAAATCCCCTACTTCCTTAGGGGAATCCCTTGCGTGTCCATTGCGGAATTTTGAAATATGTATTTTTAAATTGAGTAACTTTATAGTTTTTGACAATACTATGCCGCATCAGCTTACTGTTCGTGGTGATAAAAATATAAAACTCTCAGGTTAATTTTCCCACGCTTTCGGTCACCTGTAACTCTAAAACTATGTACGTTTCGAAAATTTGTCAGAGGAACTTTCGTCTTGTTTTTATGGGAGGAATAGCCACCAGAGGTTTGTCGGTGTGAATCGTAAACACACCGTGCCCCAGACACACAGTGGATCCCCATCGAAAAACCGTGGTCCCCTTCCAAAACAAAATTATAGATACGTGCCTCATTAAACGTAAGAAGGGAGTAGATAAACCGGAGACCCGGATCTAGGGGAACCCAAAGGGGTATTTGCTCCTATGCGTAACCGGTTGGGAGCATATAGAGTGTGCCTTTTCGATATAAATGTGTTAGATTTGGTGGGCGGCAGAGGGTACAAGACAAATAATTGTGCCCACCTCGGGCTCAGTATTTGTAGATCCAGCAGGTGTTCATCTCTATCAATTTGCCAAAATTTTGTTCTTGGCTGTTTTCAACCTTGCAACACACACCAACACCTCCACACACGCACGCACACACACACACACACACACACACACACACACACACATATATATATATATATATATATATATATATATATATATATATATATATATATATATATATATATATATATATATACCAATATCACGGAAATAGTGTGAGTGCGTTAAGTAAGTAAAATTACAATCAAAGTAACTGAAGTGAGTTACAAGTGAATTAAGAACTTTTTGATGTGTATGAAATTTGTGAATGTAAGCCGTGTTTTAAATATTTTTTTAACCGTTTTATCTATCTTTAGGAAAAAAGCAATTATCACCATATCGAAGCAATAAGTAAGACAGACATCACTTTATTCGTTTCATTTAATAAATATTATGCTCAATGTTCACAAACACAATGTTTGATTCACCCAAACAATAAATAGTAATTGAGAGTCATTTGTGCTCTACAAGCTTTATTAGGGATATTTTTGCACATCGTAACTCATTAAGGCAAAAGATAGAGAGAACATTTTTTTTTATTTTTTACTGTTTATGTTAAATTTACCGAAAAACTATTAGATATATCATAAACTTGAAAATAAATGAAAATGTAGAACACATTTCACAGATTAAACGAGAAAAGAAGCATATCAATATGTTGATTAGTTTCGGAGATATGAACGTTTTTCTGAAACGCTAATTTTCTAACTTTGGGGGGCGTAGTGGGGTAGCAAGGGGATAGGGTTGTGAACTTTTAGCTAGACAGTGGTTTCCATGGTAGTAGTCGATGGATAGAAAATTAGCCTTATACCTTTTTTCCTCTAAAAACCACAGATTGACTGGACTATACCATTTGATGGGTTCTGGCAAAATCTCTGGACTATGACCTCGAGGCACTTGTCCCTCTGCTCTTACGTGTGTCAGCGGAGAGAGACAATCATGACGTCACAATATTCTCACTTGCGTAAAGAATCCTCTGGTGAATAATTCCGTAATCATGTCTTGAAAGTTTAATACGTTGCGACAATTTGACACAATAAATGTTTTCATTGCGTATTAAGAACAAAATACTTAACCTGACTTTTTTCTCACCTTTCTCTGTGAATTTTATGAAATGTTTACAGTGCGTATTGTTTTCTTCACCTAAAAGGAAGAAAAGGAAGAAAAAGTCAAAAGCAGAGAATTTTCCGAAAGCACAAAGTAAAAAGGTGTTTTCCCTTAAAAAATAAAAAAAAACTTTAGTGAAGGAGTACCGAATCCGGGACCACTGAATCACAAGTCTAATTGCTTATCCCTTTTTTTTACTATTTTATTAAATCTGAATTAGACTACAGAATCAGAAAAAATGGTAAAGAAAAGATTACAAAAAAACATTAAATGAAAATAAAGGTATAAAACAAATTAAACAATAACAATTAAAAATAGTCTATTTAAAATATAAATAAAATATAAACCTCTTTAAAAATTAAAAACTTAGATGAACTAGTATCGAACCCGGGACCACTGCATTGCAACTCCAACGCCTTGCCCATTACGCCACGTAATCAACTATCTGCTTTCTGAGAACTCTGAGAGATTTTTATATGAAATCCGCAAACGCTTAACAGACGCCACTAATTACGTAGTGTTCACACGTCATGATTGTCCTCTCCGCAGACAATCCTCCGCCCTTTTGTTCCGTTCTGCAAGCAGTTCTCTTTGTTTAAAAAAAGGAAACAGTGTGATTTACTCTTAGCAAGCTCGGAGAAAAATAGCACTTAAGCCAGTAGCTGCTATTTTTCATCGGTTGTTGCAATGATAGCAAGTTATCGAAAGGACCAATGAAAAAATAGCTACTACGCTATTTTTGCTCATCTCTATTTCGCACCTTTTTTTTTTTTTTTTTTTTTGCTTCTTTGTGTATTGTATAGATGCACCATCCCTTCCAGACATCAAATCCATCTTAAAGTAGGTTTTCGACTTTTTGGCGTTTATTACCTTCTTCAAACTGCCGATTTAATTTGGCCATCGCTTGTAAATGTCGTATCGCCCTCGATACATGACTGAATCAAGGAACATTTAGCTGTTTTCAACTTCGGCAGCTACACAAATTCACACATATGCTACAAGCTTCAAAGAAAAACTTCAAACCATTGACCTTTATTTAAAAGCGGTACTGGACTGATTGATGTCATTAAACTTTTAATGTATATAAAGACAGGAAACGTCTTAATACTTGCAAAAAGCGTAAATATTATTCAAAACTTGTACTATTATATTCACAGTCCGATACGTGTGTAACTCAAGAATTAAATCCCAAACAAAAAACGGGCCGCATAGCGATAACAAGCGTACAAATTGACAACTAAACATTGGTTTGGACTGGAATGGACGATCGAAGTGAAATGTTTGCTCTGACGTCTAGTTTTCGACACGAACCGATCAGTCCAGTATCTCTACGTACAGCTATATGGCTCAGACACACATAGAGATTGAGATTAATTTTTATTTCTAACTCTCTATGACTTTTGGAACTCTGAACTTCATCGCGGCAGTAAAAACGTTCGCCATTGGATTCTATCCTGGACAAGATCAAGACAATCACTTTTCATCTTAAGGATCTACCTATCGAAGATCACTTCTAATATTGTCATTACAACGACGCCTCTGTTTCTTAATCCCGGAAGAAGTCAGTATTTTATTTTTTAATACAAAAATACCGCCCAAAACCTCACTTTAAAAAAAAAATTAAACAGCCATTTATTTTTCTTATAATTGCTATCAAATTTTGGTATGATGTCGACAGAACGCAAAAAATAATTGTTTACTGCCAAAGAGCCTGAAATACTTTTTTAACAGCCAAATAAGTTTTAAAAATATTTTAAGAGACAAATAGTTTTTTTTTTAAATTTAACAGCCAAATATTTTTTAAAATAATTTCTATAAAACTTTATGTTCGTGGGGAAGGGTCTCTAAACAAAAAGAAACTTTGAAAGATCTAAAATAATGAAACGGCAAAATATTTTTTTTAAAATTAAAAATCCTAGCCGTAGCCACTGTTCTCCTTCACTCATTTTCGTTTCTTTTTTTGTTTTTGCTTTTTTGTGAACACGAAGTGTGATTGTGCAAGGCAACCTTAACTTCTTAGTTGGTAAAGTGCACTTAAAATACCTAAGTGTACGTAAGAAGTGCAACGACCATTTGAATAAGAAATGCTACTCTCTCTGTAAATATTTGTGAATTTACCGAGTCCTTCAACACAAGAAATATCAAGGAGAGTCTATCATGAGTTTTGAAAGTTTGATTAAGTCAGAAAAGCGTGTATATTTGGTGTAGCCTATATTTTGAGTTATATACGCGTATACAGATAAACAATTAGATCTATTCTTTTTCTATTTCAATATTACTTATATCTCTTAATTTCTAGGGTTGACATATATTAATTAAATATGGCATTTCTCATTATCTTCTCTCTTAGACGCTGAACCTCTCCGTTGACTCCCACGTGATCACTCGCACAAAAGGCGAACGTCCCCGTCTCTCGGGAAAACGGGCGCTCAAGAAATATTTCATTATACCCCGTACCAGTATTAACATATCCACGGTTTTCCCTTTTTATACGTTATTCTTACGCCAATATGTGTGTCTATAAATGATAAAATCCCTATAGATATATAAATGATTTAGAGTAGTCATATATGACACATAAATGTCACATACATATCAGAAGCAATATCCTTAGTCAGCTTCAGCGTTACGGTATCCCATAAACAAAGTTAGAGCTTGAAAAGAAAAAAAAGGTAGTTTCCAATGATATGTGAAATATTTTGGCAACAAATCCTATCTATTTTATGCAGGGAGAGAAATAAAATTGAAGAAGACTCAATGACCCATGGAGTCTTTGCACGATCCAACTTCATTTCGAAAATTTTCTAACGACAACTTTTATTCCACGCTTCGTTTCGTTTCTCAGAACATCTTTCTTCTACTTCTTTTTTCCTCTCCACTAAACATTCTCATCAGATTGTCGTTGTTGGAAGTCCCCTCCGTTTCTTTTCAACAAACATCTACTGCCTTTACAATACTTTTTTCCCCCTCGCTCCTCTTATCGTGTTATTCTGAAAGCAATGCATGTTTCACTGAAAGTATCGCTGTTAACATTGTAGCAAAGAAGGACATTTGGTTTAAAACTGTTCGCAATATTTTCACACTTCAAACGAATCAGTTATTTATCACTTCTTACATGCTTTTGTTTTCACTTTCGATCACTATTTGAATAGCTTTTGTACAGGTTTTGAACACTTGATTCATTCATTCTAGCGGATATCAATAAACTGTTTTGGTAGTTTGGAAATGGAGTATACAATCTTGGCAAAAGTGAAGAAACAAATCTGTAATAGTCTTGAGTTTTGAATAATGCGAAGAATATAATAAGTTCTTCACTAATTGTTTTCTCAATGCATTGAAGAAATTGTATATAATGATTGTGGTGTGGGTTAGATATTTATGGGAAGAAGACGAAGTTCATGGTAGTATCTAGGTAAGAAACATCATGGAAAGTATTCGGTTTACCTGGGATCAATAATTACTGCAAAGAACGATCAAACAACAGAAATAAAGGAAAGAATAACGACAGCCAACAGAGCATACTTTGCACTACTTCCTCTACTCTGATCTTATTATATCAACCAAAACAAATAAAAATCTGAGTTGCTTTGATTCACCTAGTTGCATATTTTTACCTCAGGGATTCTTCCAGGATTATTTTCAGTTTAGATGGGGGGTTTAAAGTCAAAATTGGGGAGTTTTACACGGTTTCTATCGATTTTTGACTGCAAGGGCTCTCAGTTTTGGGGGTGACAACCCGCACAGGAGGTAAACCGGAATCCCTGTTGGGGTAGAACCCCTTCCGCGTAGCTGCGGGCCTGTATATTTGTAGGTTAATTTGTAATATAATAGTGCTCAAGTATTACGTAAATTCATTTTAATCATTTAGAACCCCCTTGTAAGCAAAAATAAGCAGATAGCCTCGTACTTATAAAATACGTCAAATTTCTTGTAGTTATTTGCCTGAGCCTCAGATGCCTAAAGGCTTAAAAATAAATTCAACTCAATTCTTATCGTTATTTTGAAGTCCAAAAGAAGTTTCAATCTTTAAATTTACACTAATATGATTTTAGGTGAATCGTACGTAATCATATTGCTCTGATCCTCCTCCTCTATTGTCAGATAATATAAACAAAACTTAAAACCCCTTGAAAGTTACGTAATAGTTAAATGACGCCTTCGCTCGTGTTTGCGCGTTATCGCGCTGTGTGCGTGAAAGAGAGAGATTTAAAAGATAGCATGCACATTGATCGTAAACTTAATAGCCTAGGTTACAAATATTGGCCCAAAGGAAGTACAGACATGTTTATTCTTAACTGAAATAAGACTATCACCATTATTATATTATTCTATCTATCTCTATATTGCAATGAAATGTTTCTGAAGTTGATATTAAGGTTCTAAAATCAATTTTGTTAGAGTCCCATGAGATTTCCTTCAGTATAAAGTTAAGAGAAATATTTGTCTTGCTATTTAGAATACGTCGTTTATTTTATGCAGTTTAATAGTCTACACTCATTATTAGAAACATGAAAGTTTTAAAAAAGTATTTTTTTTTCATAACCAAATAATTATCAGGTGCAAAACGTATTTTATATCCATCGTTATTATGGACTTCCCTATGCTTTCGCTACAAGCACACACTCATCAGTCCGTATAATGACGTCACGCGCCTTCCAACCAATAGCTACTGTTTTCTTGAAATCTCGCTCTTTGTTCCCCTCTGGAACTTCGTACCTGCCAGGCTGTTGCAACAATTAACAGTTTAGGAATCGAGATGCCCTCAACACCCTACGCGAGATCCAGCTCCTACCGATTATCATCTCCTTGGACATGTCAAAGATGTTATACGATGTCTTCGATTTTCAACCTTAGTGCACACTTACAGCGAAGCTGCCACGTTCTCTTTCTGCAACACAAGAAAGAAAAATATGGAGCAATTCAGATCAAATTTTCATAGTGTTATCACAACAGTATAACGTTATAATGTGGGAGGGCAGAAGGTAGTGCGTGCAATCTAAAAGAGGTTATGACAAAAGTGCGATTAATCTATTTGAGTGGTCCACATATCTGTTTGCTTGTCGTGAAATAAATTCTGGCAACACAGTAATAATGTTGCCTAGAATCTATTAAAACCAAATTCGATCAAATTATGACTTTGCCCCCATTAGCCCTGTCCTACCGAAATTACAATGACCTTGAACCCGAATTTTCAACGTGTGTTAATAATGGTTTACAGTGACTTGAAAGGTCATCAACGTTTTTTTAATAAGTTACGCTCAAAGTATCTGTAAGTCAGCCTAACATAGAGAAAATATCATCCATGAACTTTGACCCTATAACAGCTATAGAATTGGACTCGAACTTATGTTCTCGACAATCACAATACAGGTAAAAATCAGATATTGTAGATTTAATATATTCTTTTCCAAAATCTTCTTTTATATTATTATTCACAAACTTTTGGAATTACTAGCAGAGGATAGAGCCACTGGAGTTTTCTTGGAATGTGACAACATATTTCTCGCCTACATCAGTATTCTATTTCTGGATAGCCAGCCAGCATAATAGATTCAAATATATTGAGCCATTAAGCAACGAGATGTAATTATTTTAGAAACATAATAATAAACTAAAGCAATGTAGAGTTAACCTAAGACATCGATTATGTTCAAAGTATTATTTTTTAAATCTTCAAAACCTCAGGAACTTAACATTTTAATCAATTATTTTACTATCAATTAAAAAGAGAAGTTTGTAATTCTTTGTTACTTGTAACTTCTGAAATTGTAACATATACCGAGAAAAAGAAGCACACAAAATAAATATTCTATACTACACGTTTTTATTGTATTAGCGGTTCTTTCTATCTACACAGTACATAGTTTTATTTTATGAGTCCGAAATTAATTTATGATATTAACTAAAATATGTAAACTAAAGAATACATTCACTGATATACCTATACGACAAATATTATATCTTATTATAGTAGTGATAAAAAATTGATAGGTATTTGGTTTTAAATTTAAATATGTATAATTGATGTATGTGTCTACGTGCAACATCTGTTGTCAGATGGAAAAGCTTGTCGCAGTTAGGCCTATTTGCTTTTACTTAATTTCTCACATTAATTGCATGTTTTAAATATGCAGACATAATTATGAAAATTCACGTTTATGTTGACGTTTTCCATTCAAATGCTTTGTACATTGTAAAACTTTAATTGTTACCACTTTTCATGGTTAAAACTTGTTTATAAATTTCTCGTCATAAAGTTACTAGAACAAAATGTAAAAAAAAAAAGAAAAAAGGCAAAAGTACAAACTCAATTTCCTGTTGTTAAAATATTAATATGGACTGAGTGAATGTGGACTGATCATCTTTACTAGGTGTCAATGCGGGATATTCAATTAAGCAACAAATAATTTGAAGTTAATGCAAATTATATAAATATTTGTTGCTAATTGCAGCTACTTGTACTTCTCAGCGGAATAAATTTTCTTTAAAATAGGGAATATTTTCAGTAAGATAAGTTTTTTTAAAAAACTTGAGAATACCAGACTGAACAGAAGACAAGATTTGGAATAGTGGACATTTAGACTTACCGACTGATCTAATAGGAATTAAAGGACAAATGCTTAAATTTTAGTACCATCCAATATATTACGGCACTATTGACCACTCTGATGTTAAAAATTTTAAACAATTTGCTAATATAAAAAGAATATACTATAATAAGGTAATGTTTCGCAAACGTGGATTTTCCTCTTCAGATCTAATTTCGTCTAATTTTGCATCATTAGTTCATTGGATAATCTAGAAATATATAATTGTATATATGTATTACCATAAATTGTATAATAAATTACAAATATTTACATAGAAATACACCTTTTTGAATGCAGAACCTATGAAAACAACCACAAAACAACTTTTCTGACACACAATCAGGTATTGGGTAAATCAACTTCACGTAAAAAGTATATGCTGGCATTGATACATATCGTTAACATTTATAGATAAATGTGGCAAACTTTTAAGGACAAAATAAAAACAACACTTAGTTCAGTAAACTGTCAACAGATCGGCATTCTTGCAGATATTTTTATATTTTTTTTTCCTAACGTACTGTTTATATGTCTATCTGATTGTTTGTGTGTTCGTATTCTTCACTTTATTAAATGACTTTACTAGTAAAAAAAAGTGTTGTCTTTTCTATATGCAATAAGCAAATTTTACCTCCAATCAGTGAGGATTTCGGTCATATTTATATGCTGAAAATGCATCAAAGTTCTACAGTTCTAGAGATCAATATTCATTACTAAATTTCAAAGTTGTTATGAATTGATATAAAAAAAACACATCATTGCATTATGTTTTGAAGGCAGAGCAAGGACGCTTATTTTAATTTAGACAATAACCCGGTACAAGACGGAGTAGATTCACCTCTGTACATATTTACACAACAAAATACCATTGAAGTAACCTCATGAAGAAACTACAAATTACTACTAAATTTCGATGATAATAATAATATAAAGAACATTCTCTTCTGCAAACTTCAGGGGAAATCCTCCAAACATCTACATATTCCAACTACAAAGAAGCAGCTTTCAATATGTTGCAACATTTGAAGATATTTGGCAAGCCAAAGTCCCAGACTTGATTCCAGATCAAATCCGCCAAGATCTGGAACTAACACGACAGCAAAATTTTCCACCAAGGCAGCAGAAGTAGTATTTAAAGTTTGGAACAGATGAAACGAAAAGACAGTTGAAAAGACAGAGATATAGAATGATATAACTGAGAACAAAACAGAGATATAGAAGACAAAAAAGATAAACAATGTCTTTATTACTTCAACACCGACTGTGATTTTAAGCTGGATACCAGTAAAGTTAATTATGATATTGTACAGCCGCTGGAGGATTTAGTCCGACTTGCCAGTTCTGAGGAGTTTCGAGTCCTGGTGACGGCAATCCTTCTTCTGAGTTCAAGACTATATCAGTGTTGAACATGGACAACAATGGCTAGAAGTC
Organism: Lepisma saccharinum; assembly: GCA_022664845.1. Classification (NCBI taxonomy): domain Eukaryota; kingdom Metazoa; phylum Arthropoda; class Insecta; order Zygentoma; family Lepismatidae; genus Lepisma; species Lepisma saccharinum. The sequence continues at coordinate 69,186 of JAGDQP010003119.1, forward strand.
CTGTGTAATATCTTCAGATATCTGATGAATTCATGCAAAGGTTCAAATCATTAACACTTCATGTTCTATTTTGATACCAAAGGATCATATTGCTCTCAGACAGAAGAATGCAGTAAATTATGCTATTATTATTATTATTATTATTATTAACAATACTGTCTTTTTCTCTCTGTTCATGGCCGTTTTGGTTATATACCTTCTCGCAACCTATGTACGGTATTAATTACATGCTACGCTTGCCCCGATAGTACGTCCCAGTGTGTAGGATTCAGCTCTCTTAAATATTTCCGTCATAAATGTGTCTCTTATAGCTGAGTATCTATTTTATTTAATCCAAGATTCTTATATACAGGGTGTCTCAGAAGTAAGGGTGGTTATTTACATGAAAACAAGAAAGAAGTTTCTTCACAAATGGCATCAAAGCTCGCCACATAATGACGTAAGCGGTATCGGTTTGTCAAATTACACTCGAAGTAGTACCCGGTACATCTTCTTAAGCAGTGTTTTTGATATGAGGAAGTGCCGCAGAGACAGGTTTTGCAATCTAAAAGTTTTATTGTCTAGGAATGAAATGGTGGTTTAATAGGACAAGCATAAAATCCCTTCTTGTTCTACCATTTATTTTCTCATGACTCGTGTACATCTCGTCTTCACTTTTTTTAATACTTTTTTTTATACATAAAGTAGTCATTTTAGGGCACGTTACACGCCTCTACCTCTAGCTTCCATGCAAATATCACTGTCGCAAATTAAGCGAGTTTAGGACATTGATCTCTCCGTGCAACTGTCACTAAATTCACCTCCGTGCAAGTGTCACAAACTCTTATTTCAGGGACTTAGTAACTAACTCTATGGATTACGGAACTCGCAAGTTCATCGCCGCAGTAACAAACGTTCGCCATTGCATTCTAACCTGGGCAACATCAACTCAGTTTTTATCTTGAGTACCTACTTCTCGAAGATCTCATCTAATATTGTCATTCCAACGACGTTTCAGTCTTCCCAACTGCCTCTTTCCCTCCGGTTTACCAACCAAGATAGGGACACCCTGTATAATTAAAAACTGACGTACAAAATTATGTTAAATCCTACAAAACTAATAAAACACAGAACATGGAAATATACGGGGGAAAAATCGAGCATAGCTCTTTGTCATACCGTTGCAATTTAAAAAATAAACAACAACACACATGTGAGGAGATATAGATAAAAAAAATAGCCCCAGACTGTAAAAAAGTTGAACAATTACAGGTACATACACGGTGATGAAAGTGAAAAATGCGAGAACGAAAAGGGAAAAAAAATTAAAAAAGAAAGAAAGCCGATTTCAGAAAGAATGCCTTCTTAAATAAGCCAATCAAAATGATCGATACCACAAAACAAAGCGCTCTTTTAGAATCGATCATATTGATTGGCTTCTCTTCTCTTCTTCTTCGCATCTTTTACTATCACCATCGTGTTTATATAACCCCAATTTAAAATAAGAAGATTTTTGATGGTGATGGGTATCCTCCCCCAAGTCATATCCTGACCAAGTCTCTGGGAAAGATGAACCGATGGTGGTTTACCATTGCTTTACATTGGATAAAGATGATATTCTAAGGACAGGATCTACAATTTAACGTGAAATCTGAATCACTTGTGTTCCCACTGGGAATCGAACTCAGGACTCCTTGATTACAAGACAGCGAGCGTTACCACTCACCCACTTTAGTGTGTGCTATCTCTTACCTGTGTCTCCTCACATATTTTCCCTAGTATGTAATGCTTTACATTCTGAGCGTGTGACCAACAACCTTGCCCGAAACGTTTATTTTCCTTGTTTGTGTTTTCATGTTACATTCCATTTCTTGGTTGTTTATTAATATATATATAACTACTATGTTTGAGTGAATGTGTTTATATATGCTTATGAAACATGGTATCCTTTACATAAATTAATATTTTCCTCCTCAACCACTTTCATCTTGTAATTTGTCTTCTCCCCGTTTGAGAGGATGAACAATACAGTAGCATAAAGAGAAAGAGAGAGAGAGTTCAGAAAAGAGCGTAAGGAGAAACTTTGGTGGGCTATTTTCCAACTTTACTAATTAGGAGTCTTCTCTCTCATCTCATCTCATCCGTCTGCTATGTGCTGTTAGTTCCTCCTCCTCCTCACTTTCTTCACTCTCCACCTCTGTTTTCCTCACCCCCTTTCTCTCACTTTTCCATGAACCGTCTCTCTCTGGTGTTCTCAAGGGAGTGCTTCATTTCCACAATACTCATCGTTTGAAGAACTCAGACTGTGCAACAGACAAAGAGAAAAGAACCCATGCCTTGATGCCAAACAGAATAAGAGCATAGCTAGCTAGTGAGTTTATGATGGCAGTTTCTTTCTTTGTTTTTCTCCTTTTTACAAGTGCAAATATCTTTAGTAAAAGAAGAAAAGACCGAGTGAGATACCCGTGAAATTGTAGGAGAGGGAACACAAAGAAAAGGATGAACATATCATATGTGCAGAGTGTGGTAATGTGTGGTAATTTAGTTTCGGCAGACGGGAAAGATAGTGAGAGGTAGAAATGAAAATGAACGTACAAAGCAAGAGAGAATTAAGATTATATTTTCTTTTTTTCGTGTCGTAATAGTTCGTTTAGGCTTCAGGAAGCTGGGAAGTCTTATATGACAGCCCTGTCAATCCATCAGTCCCTCCCTGTCTGTCGACAACGTTCAACTTAGGAACTACTAGGGTTAAGATGGTAGTTGAGGTGTTACTGGAAAGGTATCTGCAATACGAGTTCAAACCAGGATAGAACATTCAGATTCGATGAGCGGGGCACGAGATATAGGGGTCCCATTTCTCCGAAGTAACTGCTAACTCAGGAAATACAAGGACTACAAAGTTGTTTCAGGTGTCGTTAGGAAGGTCTCAGCGAAATTTTCCCGAGACTTAGATCATTGACAAAGGACGTTCGCTGCTGAAGCCTTGCAGTAGCATATGTGCACAGACCCTCGGCTGGGTTCAGCCTCGCTTTAAGAAAACAAGCCTAAAAATATTTTATAATCCAAATTTCTGGTCGATCCAATGACAACATTCTGAAGTGTGTATAATGAAGCTTCCATAAATTCCTTAGATGAAGAAAGCTAATCAGATGTAAGGACCTGCCGCTTTTTAGGGTTACCAGATTAAAAACGATCCAATGAATGAGAAGTCACTGAACCCAAATTTGAAATGAATTTCTTTCCACTTTCTTTGGTTGAGGCGCTAGCCTGCGTCACAAGCAGACAAAATAAAGTTAAAGAAGTAGGATCGACATTTTAGGTTCTTTAAAAGCATGCAGAAAGAAGGTATACACACACAGCAAAGAAGAGAGGAGAAAAGGATCAGAAATCATAGACGCAATGGCAAAGGAAAACTTGTTTACATTGCGGTAGTACTGGACACACAGCTTGTGAGTGTATCAATGTGTGTACGTTTATGTGTGTGTATATGTTTTCAACAAAAAGAAATGAATGAAAGAAGAAGTTCAGATACGAACAAAGATTGATTAAGTCTTGAGAGGAATGAACAGAATCAGGAAACATTGCCAGACTGCACTCTGACGGCATTTTCTAGAATTATTCTCTTCTGTTTTCTACTACAACCATCTCTTTCTTTATCCCTTGTTTCCTTCCTTTAGATCTTCAATTCTCCTTTACTCTCTCCACTTACTCTGTAGCTCATCTCTTTCTGTTTCCACTCCACACACAGATCTTTATATATATATATATATATATATAAGATCGTTCGTTAGTGCGTAGTTACTGATGGTTTCTCTTCAGCTTGTGTGAGAACAATAGCGTCTTGCTGGTCTGATTAAAAGCTCGCTGGGATCCATGTCTTTGGTCTGATTTATTGGCAAGGTCGACCGAAGCCTCACTCAGGATCTTCCTCTCCTCCTCTCTCGCCGTTTCTCCGATTGATGAAGTAGTTCTTCCCAATCTAACTTTCCTTTCTCCTTTCTTTTTAGTTTTCCTTGAACTTTTTTCTATCTAATATTTTGTTCCTCTATTCAGTTTCTTTGTTTTCCTTTGCTTCGTCTCTACAAAGGATACTAGTGTATAGGTGCTGGACCGAAAATAAGTTGAAGAGTTACTTGTGGCATTTCTATATCTTGTTCGACATTTTCTTTTTATATATAATAGTTGAGGTAATCTATGACAGTTTACTGACTGATTTTGTCTATTTATCTTAATATTTAGAAGGTCAAGCCTTTTTGGTTCCTTGATTCGACAAGGCAACTACGGTATGTGATGACTAAATCGTAACAGGGGATCGAATGCCTATCTAACTTGCTTTCGCACACCGAAAAACATTAGCTTCAACGCATCTTTTGAAAATAATTAAATCCGTTTCCAAAAGATAATCATAACAGCGTCCCGGAATGCAATTCTCTCCATACCTGCCTCCTAAATGAGTTGTCTTGAAAGGGAACTGAATTTTTTAGAGGCATTGGAGGTAGCCAAAAGTAAGTATTGAAACGGAGGCATTGTTATAAAGTTGTTGTGTGTATTCCTTGAAGTGTTAACCATTTGATTTCTTTGCAATTGAAGTAGAGGAATACAGTAACAGTTCCCTTTCACCAGTGAAGAAAATGGCTTTATTAACTTATGAACATGTAGGTCTACTCTAAATCGTACAATTTTGTTGTAAACTAACTTTCAGATACTAGAGCTAAATGAATCGATAACTGGAATCGGAACTGTAGAATGACAACTATTTTCCCCTATAGGTTCTCTATATATAGCGCTTTTGATGCGAAACGGACCTTATTATAATAATCTAAAATAAATCGATGTACTGGTAACATTGAATTGGCAGTGTTTCCACCTAAGTAGTGGTCCAAATAACCCACGTCGGCTTATTGAGTATTTTATATTCTTTATTGATAATAAAGCTCATATGTAAAGCACAGAATTAAATGTTCCAAACTGTGAATAAGGTATACAAGGTGAAAAGTTCAAATTATTTTACATTTCAAATCGATTTCTGGCAAAATGACTTACTTTAATGTTTCCTTTATAATTTATCTCGAACTACTTAATTATCATTGTCAGAAGTTGATTCTGACCTCGAAGATGAGACCTCCTTGTCTTTTAAAAACGATGAAGATCTCGACCCATGTATAAACTATATCTTTTCTTGTTTTGGACAATGAGAATGTGCGACTAGAATATTTAACATTATTTTTAAAATAGCTCGTATTTTAACAGACAATAGAACTGAAACATCTAAAAAATCCTTCATTCTAGGTTATTCTGTAGAAATAATGTTTTTTTAACTAATACTGACGTTGAGCATTGATAAATCCTTACCACCTGTTGCGGTACTTCTGCTAGCATCAATAAGGTTGCCTGTATATGTGCTTGAGTACGTTCAAATGTTCTATTTTTTCAATGCGCATGCGCTATGCTGAAAACCACTCTTCAGTCGTAGCTGATATTGTCAACGAGGGTTTTGAGATAGCCAACTAGACAATTTTAACTTGATTTCTGTTTTCTAAGGAAGAATGAAGGTAGGAATCTGTTTTCTGTAAATTTTTCACACAAAACTGGAAGATTTCTCTGTTGTCAATAACTGTATCATAGTCTTCTGAGGTTTAATTACCATGATATTAAGACCAAGACGGCGACGCATTCGACATTAGTCGGCCCTGAACCATCGCTTCACCCCATACAAAGAAGAAGGATATATATTTTTTTGGTATATAACATATTTTATATACCGAAATGTGTTATATAATAAACATACAGACATTCACAAAACTAACTATTCGGATGATAAGAAGTTATTAAAAGCAAGACACATTAGTTTTTACTCTTCCTCAATGTGATCTAGAAAGAAGAAAGTAACGTAGTCTTATAGGAAAATCAAATATAAGAAAAAAAAGTCTAAGAAAAAGGCACTGTATTTACGGTCTCTCAAGTAATTTTCGAAAATCGACCCGTCCCGATTTCAAGAGGCCGTTAAGCTAAAATTTGCATGCAAACATCCATGCCGGATTCGAATACGAAATCCGTTTTAATGGCTTGTATCTCTCCGCATACAACAAGATCACCGCAGCCGGTTAATTTTGCAAAGAAGTAACAAAGTAAATATTCTTTTGCTAGAACAACAAATCTAAATCGGGATGATGTGTCAATATTGGACATCCAAGATGATTCATCAAGGCAGGCGAGAATCGAGCCAGATTAGTCATCTGTACTTAGATTTGTCAGATTAATTGAGTTCCTCTAGCGTGTTCAAATAAGGGAGACGGCTATAAAGGCATAACCTAGACTCTCTTGAGGCTACTGCCCTCGAAACTTACTAAAATCGTAGTTTCAAAAAACTACACTTCCAAAGCGTGTAGCCACACCCACCAACACACAGCTCCGTTGCTATGGATACGTTGTGACACCATATTCATGGTTGCCAAATATCATTTCTTTGAATTTCTGTATTTAAGACATATGTTTCATTGTACTCTACTGCAAGATAGCATGAAAAATGGTACGTGAGTGTGCATAAGCCAGAGACGGAGAAGAAATGACAACATTGTAAAATTCCCTTCGCTCTACGTGGTAATTCCTCCCTTTTCACTCCATCAGCACGGACTCAAACTCTCGTAAAAGCAACTGTAGTCTCTAGGGCATCGTTAAATAAAAATCAGTAGCTTAGAAATAAAAATCATTAAAAATCTTAAGATCAATTGTAACAGATTCAGTCAGCATCAAAAGGAAACACTAACAGGATGTACAAAATCGAAGCTATTTGGAGATAAATAAAATGAATATCAGAATGGAGTAAAACAAACCACTGTTAAGATGTATATACAGAGCTCAACGCTGTCTCGATACACGAGAGAGGTCCGCATAGAGTTCTCCATTCCCCTCCTTTCACTCTCTGTGTTTTCTCTCTCTCTCTCTCTTTCTGTACTCCCTCTGGCTGTGACAGGTCGGTAAAGTCGAGTAAACCAGGCGGAAAGACTCGGATGGGAGTTACTGTGACGTTCACCGAGTGGGTGCTCTTTCTATATAGATGCTGCTACGAGGGAAAATAGAGTTGAGAGAAGAAGCTCCTTCCATTTTCCTACTTCCACCCACCCTCTTTCTTCTGCTTTCCTGTCCCCCCCCCCCCCCCCTTATCACCCACTCCCTAAAAAAAGAGAATAAAAAATAAACGAGAAATCCAAAAGAGCTTGCCTCTTGTTCGATAACTACAACCACTGCTGAGGAATGAGCAATGGTTTAGCTGATAACTCACACATTTTGCTCTTACAAACACAATCCACTGAAGAAATATACGTATATACGAAGAAAATGTGGATTTCGTTTAGATGAAAGTTTTACTTGTGTTTTTTGAGGCGAAGAGAAGATAGTGATGCATGTGTTTAGACTGACAGGATGTGTTGAAAGATTTCAAATAGTACTACAAATAGAAAAATTATGATGCGGTAGCTATATTCTGCACTTTACTTGATTGAAATGTATTTTTTTTATAATTTGTATTAATTTAAGAAACAGAAACAAAGCCTGAAACATTCTCAAACCAATAGCAACATATATTTTCAAGCCGCAATGGGAACCTACCTCTCTCGTGACGTCATTAAATCTTTCCCAGTATGTTAGTATTTAGTGAAAATTCTCCCGGTGTGTTGGTATTAGATGATAGGTCAATATCAAAACAATCAAAACCTGGAGATCAAGATTTATAGAATTAACAGGTTGTCTTACGTAAAAAGGTTTCCATGGATATTAGAATTAGAGGATAGGAAAATTGAATAATTCCTGAAAGTAAAGGAAGTATGCAAAAAACACATTAATATGTCGGGATTGAAAACTATTATACCGCTAAATATATCGAATTAACTTACTTTCATTTTAAGTCTTTATCACTTACATACATTTTAGTTGGCCATACTAAGATGGTTGACGTCGTGACGTGCGTTTTTTAGTCAGTTTTAAATGTTGGTCTATCCTCTAATTATAATAACCTTTGAAATGTTTAACGCGTGAAATAACCTGTAAATTCTATAAACCTTGATACCCAGGTACAGTCCAATTTCGGCCATTTTACACTGGATTATATTAACACAATCGACCGTACCCTTATTCAAGAAACAATTTGCTTGGTGAGACTGAGGGAAACCAAGGCAAAACATCTGTTAGAATCAGTGATTCCGCCAGACACCCTGTGGGTGGGTGTTACCCCCCCCCCCCAAACTCGACAACACGCCCCGAACTTCAAAATTTTTGCTGTGAAAAATCGATAGGAAACCTACAAACCTTCACTTACACTCTCCCAATTTTGACTTTACACTTCTGCTGGCGAAAACCCTGGTTAGAATACTGGGAATCGAGCCCAAGTCCTCCTGATTACAAGGTTGAGGAGTCTACCGACTGATAGTGCATTTGATGTAATGTTTATATACATATTTTAAACATCTAACGTCAAGAGGCACGAACACTACAGTCGGAAGTAATTTGGGACTTCGTGTGTGTGTACACAACATTTACATATACCTAACACAAGTATATTGAAATCCACTTAAGCAGTGAACATAAAACTTTATGAGATCCATAACCTGTTACTGAAGTGTCATAAGTCACCCAGTGCTGCCAATTCAATATAAACCATTTTTATTTAGCACTGCGCTGGGGGTGCCAGGTTCAATGGTAGAGCGCTCACCTCTGGTGTTAGGGGTCGTCGGTTCGAACAATTCTCATGCAATGTGGGTTTTGTGATGGACAAACACCATGTGCGCGAGTTTTTCCATTTACTCCCAATTTCGTCATTCCACCAATTTATCTCATCATCATCCATCCACCCTGAGCTAAAATTACCTAAAGGCCTTAAAAGTTGAATTCAAATTCAGATACCTATACGCCAAGTTCCTACGTATGTAAGGAATGCATGCTGACAATTAAAACATGTTCTATCCCTTACGCCAGTGTTACAAACTTCTGGAGTTATTCAAGGGATCCATATTGCTTAAAGATGATTTTATGTTGAGTTAACAATACTGCATGACATGATATTTCAGTACCACGCTATGGATAAACTGTACTATTCATTTAGATTCTACTTATGGGCTAAAATGGCAGATACGCTCTACGCCATCACAACTTGGATTTTGATGTTTTCCCTCAGGGATCACTTTTCCGTGGATACATATTCTGAAGGTTGAGAGGGCAGAGCCTTAGTCTACGTACGTAGTATACCAGTAGCACACCTCGTGAAACAAGGAAACGGTGAAAACACCCTTTTCAGTATCGATCCGAACTTTGAGAGAATAATCACTGGACCAAGGAGGCTGGTACATAGTTCTCATACATCCTTTGTTTAAAGTATGAAAAAATATCGTGTGTTGTGATTCACCGAAATTAAAGTGTAGAAGATAGGCTAAAAGCATAATTGTGCTGTATTTCTAGCTGAAGTTTTGCATGATGCTTCCCCATGAAACATTATTGTATAGTCCTAGCTGAAGTTTTGCATGATGCTTCCCCATGAAACATTATTGTATAGTCCTAGCTGTAGTTTTGCATGATGCTTCCCCATGAAACATTATTGTATAGTCCTAGCTGAAGTTTCGCATGATGCTTCCCCATGAAACATTATTGTATAGTCCTAGCTGAAGTTTCGCATGAT
>JAGDQP010003119.1:78841-97103 GCA_022664845.1 Lepisma saccharinum
TCCCCATGAAACATTATTGTATAGTCCTAGCTGAAGTTTCGCATGATACTTCCCCATGAAACATTATTGTATAGTCCTAGCTGAAGTTTTGCATAACGTTTTCCCCTGAAATATTATTGTACAGTCCTTATTTGCGCCATTTTCTCTGTGAGACGACGTAAGTACTGTAATTCAGAGGAGAAGTGATGGGTAAAGAGAGAGAGGAAGATGGCGTATGAGATCATAGGTATAGAAGAAATTCCCTATGCGTAGAAAAAATTTACAACAATGATGGATGCTAAACTAACTTTCAATAAACTAGCAGCAGTGGTACAACAGTAATGATTAATTGTGAATTTTTGTATAAAAGTGTAGGGAAGCAACAATAGTGTTGTAAAACAACGAATGCAAAAATTGAGCTCATGGCACTACGCTGGGGAGAAAGAATAAGTAAATGCTGATAAAACGAAACTGCAAGACTGGAAACGCTCTGGCTAATGTATTGTGGTTCTACGGATGTCATAATATTCGATACGTAACGGTATTCCAGACGTATTATGTACCTCCAGGGCCACAATATTTTGCAGATCATGGTGTTATATCATTCGGGCCATCTGCTCTGCTTTTATCAGTATTTATGTGCATTTTGTTTTTTACAGTGTAGGCAGGTAAACAAATCTTTCATACTTATTAAATGGGTAAGCTACAGAAATAGAGGGTAAAATACTAAATATAATACCCAATGATACCTAACTTCTTTTAAATGAGAAGTAGGAATTTTAATACAATTATTTCAGAGTAATACAATCTAATTTTAAACTATGAAAACTCAAAACTGAAAACAATTATAATGCCACTGATTAATCGAGGATGCCCTAACCATTTATAAAATAGAAAGAAAAAAAATATTTCCAATATGGAACTTTAGTTATTTTTTACAATTTGCTTCTTAAAATTACGTTAATTGTCTAACTAATGAATGAGTAATAGTTTGACATGCTAATTTTCAATACTCAGAAGTTTGTACTTCAACATTTGAAGAGAATTGCGAAGATAGTTTCATTAATAAAATGTAAGTACACCCCAGCCATCTGAGGGAGAGAAAGTAACTAAGCATAGTTATATTCAGACATAAAATTAATAATACAAATTAAGATATATTTTGTACGCACTAGTTTGTTTCAAACAAGTATGGACAGGCCCGTAGCCAGGATTTTGTAAAAGAAGGGGCACAGATAAAATCTTTCTCTTTCTGTCTCATATACATATGATCCTTCTTAACCGAGTAGTTAACACCCTTTTCGCACTTGGTACGCACGGTTCCGGGTTTGATTCTCGTTGCTGAGGCAATTTAAGAGCTATTTACAAAAAGAATTAACGAATTCCAGTCCAGAATGCTAGAAAATAACCCCTAAGTAACTAATGTTATTTTAATAATAATAATCTATATTTAATTTTACGTTCAGTAAGAACTTGTTTTTATTCATACAAAAAATATTCTCCGAAGGAACTGATCTTACAGGATCACCTGAATAGACAATTCTAATAGGCTGCTGCATGATTCTTTGGGGTTTAAAACTTGTTGAGATGAACTAAGAAAAATATTGAATAATATTTAATATTTGCACATATCTGGCCAATATTTTTACATTAAAAATTCTTGTTTCTGATTTTGTATCAGATAAAACTGATTTCCGATTACTTACTTTGCAAAAGAACAGAAAGACTAAACATGTTCGCAAGGTGATTAACATTTTGATTGTCTTTGTAGCCTAAGATAGTAATTGAATGCCTGTCCTATAGACCAGGGATCCTCAAGCTCCCGAACCAGAAAGATACTCGATAAATATGATATATGACCTGAGATACCAAAATAAAATGAAAGTTGTCTGATAAAATTCCGTGGTCAGACAGTAAAGCTACCTGTAAACGTAAACGTTAACTAATCTCCTTCACATTCAGACTATGAAGGTCTGTGAGCTATTCTTAAATGTACCTTTAATTTTTAATTTCCAAATGTTAAGCAACAATATAAGATTTTTTTGAAATGTTTCTGGACTACGTACACCTGCATCTAGTATCTCTAAAGAAGTGCTCCCTTCTCGTAGACTAACTTTTGTGAACTCATTGAATAATCACCTACATGTGGGAGCAAAGATGCAATCCAATCCTTAGCAACTAACTCATATAAGCCAACAATCGTAACCACAGTAATATGATAACTTTTATTTGAAATTTGCTCTTTAACTTTGATTTTGTGACCACTTTTTATAGCGCAAATTTCACCCGACGTTTGTCTCTCGTGAACAGACTGAGAACATCTTCTACGATGATTTCAATGTCACTGTTCACTGACAGGTGTGTCAGACCATTTAATATGTCCTCTGTCATAGACGAGAGAAGATATGATTTAATTCTCTTCGAACTTGAGAAGCAACGTTCAGGTGTACACGTTGTTATCACGAAGAACGTCACTCATACATACATATATATATATATATATACAGCTAATTTCGAATCTAGCAAACTATAGGCCTAAGCCCGATTTTGATTGCATTTGAAAGCCCTTTGCCATACTAATACACAGGGGGAAAAATGGATCGGTAGGATAAAATCCATTTAGAGAGGATAAAATGTAAATAAAATATAAAATCTGTTGTAAAAACATAGTATTTTATTTTAAATCTTTGGATCTTTATATGTGAAAAATAAAATATACATACATTTTTTTGTTTTCTTCCAAATGGGGGACCATTTGAAAAGTCATCTCCCTCTTGCAAGGCGCACGTAAGAGCTGGTCCCTCTACATGGGTCCTCTCTTTTGGAGGAAATGGTAAATACTGCTAACCTGTTAATTATATGAACTGTTTTCTTTATATCATTTTTCATGTCGAATGTTTTCGCATACTTAAGGTTGTAGGATACTAAATGTAACGTAATTGAATAGCATGTGGAAAGATAGTCCTATGTCACTCTTTGGTGAAAAACGAGTTAACGGTTGTTGCAACATGCTCATTATACGTGGCACTATTGACTGAAGCTATCAGGTTTCGAAATATCTTCATAAATGGCGGCATAAGTGTGCTCAGGTATAAGTATACACACTTATAAATGGCGGCACTTATAATTTATATGTGTTAGCTTAAGAGAGTTCACGAGAAATTTACTAAGTTGAAAATTACTGAATAATAATTGGTGGTGGTGCTACGGCACCACCCGTGCGAACGCCTATGACCTATCCATAATTCCAAATAATTAACATTGTAAGTGATAAATGGAATGGATAGCCTTAATTTATACTAAGAATTTTGCAAAAAAAATCTTATTTTGAAATCTTCATTCTCATTTTTCTCAGAATCAATAAAAATGTGACGTAGTACTTATTTTGCCCCATGCCCTTCAATTTAAAGACTTAAAATTAAATATTATTTAAGAACATATTGCAAATAAAATGGTGCAAATGAACATTTCACCTAGCGCACTAATATTTTCGATAAAATTATTTTAAGGAAAGAGCGAATTAATTATAAATATTGCAATATTAAAGATTATTGTATATATATTTTAAGGTATTTTCAGAAAACTGTAATTATGAAAACGTAAATCCATCGAGAAAAATTATTTCAAACTACATTTGCATGGCGAAAGAGTACGCATCACAACCTTTTGGTTAGTAAATAAGAACGTGAAAACTATATATATCAGGGATTATTCCTCGGGCTTCGGTTCGAGCCACAACCTAGTTACTCTTGTCAGAGGAGTGGCTACAAATAAAACACCATGTCCACCCAGTTCCCGTTATTTATTTATTTATTATCACCTTTACTAAAAATGAATCAGTTAAGTCACCATTCCTCCTCAATATAGACCTGTTCCCTCTTCACCGATTCAACAAATCCCGGATGTCGTCACTCTAAACAGTAAGAAAGCCTCCATCAGCTGTCGGAACAGTGAATAATGTTTCAAGTTTAGTGAAAACTAAACTCTCAACAAGGTTCGTTCTTAATTGAAAAGTAGGAAAAAAAAAGGATGGCAAGAACCATTTCCGGATAAAAAAAAATATTCATTGCCCTCAATAAATGTTGCGTGCACGGTGGGACACGGAGGCCATTATCCATCATAAACTGATCCGAAAAGAAAAACATCACTGCTACACAATATTGTATGATAAATTCTACTGTCTCGCAGAAGACATTTGTGTAAAACGATCACGTCGCCAATACCGTCTCGTTTCGCTCCATGAATAAACTCTAGGATTTACGCGGCGACAATTCCGCATCCTTCGTACTTTCTGTACCTAGCTCCTACAGAGTTTTGTAAAACTTTAAACTTTATTTTCATATGGGACAGTCTAATAACTTTGGACTTCGGCCCGTCACGATTCGCCTTTAGCTGTTAAAATCCACACTCATGTCCCTGCAGGAACTCGAACTCGGGACCTTCGAGCCGATGGCCTACCGCCGCAGACCGCTCGGCCGGCTACAGAGTTTTCGTCTAGTGAATTCTCTTTCGAACATGCTGATAATTGTTTCCTTCCAACACGGTGCTGCACTGGAAACATACTGGCTGACTTATTTGCGTCTCAGTCTGTGGTTTTCTTGAAGCGAGGACTTGATTTTTTTTTTTTTTTTTTTTTCTTAATGGGAAAGAATACCTAATTGATGGAATTTCCTGTGTTCCACATTCAAATTTCACAACATTCAAGGAACAAAGTCAGTGGTACGAACTTGTGCATCAAGCGAAATATCATCTTAAGTTTACATCAAGAACTCACATGCTGTGGCTTCTCTTGCAAGCAAATTTAAAAAATCCAGAGTACCAGAGTAAATGATGGCGTTCTTGAAAGAAGTGTCGAGCAATCCTGCTCATGGCTTCCATTTGATTGTATGGCGAGATGAAAAAACGTACATGAAGTGAACAGGTCGCAACTGTCGCAGACCTGTATGTGCACTTGAAGTGTTAAAATTTTCTTAAAATAAAACTGACGACGAAAAAGAAATTATTTTCTTGATGATGTCTTGTATTCCATGCATTACAGAGAAGGAAGGATGATGGTATAAGTCAACTGACCGATGAACTTGAATCACAAAGATGTTTTTAGTTACTCCATTGAAAATATTTCTGTTGTAGTAATCTCTTCTTGAAGTGGCGAACAGAGTCCTATTTATTTATTATTCAATTGAAGAATACTGGTGACGGCTTCAATGAGAATTAATATGATGGCAGTAGTGTCTTGTGTTTCTTGAATTTTCGTAAATCCATCTGCAATGATTTTCATGACAGCTTCAAAGCTAAGATGTTGTACAAACGGTGTAATTTTCTGCATTATTTGAAGGAAATTCGGACTGTGTGGTAGAGAAGTAGTTTCTGGAATATTTATGGCAGCAGGATTCTGTAGTTCTGGCTTGGAATTTAAAGCAGGAAGTTTTTCTTGAGTTTGCTGTGTGGTAACAGGATCATTTTGGCTTGCAGTGACTGCATGACGATAAGACTTGTATTTCTTGAAGATGGAACATCCTTTATAGTTGGCTGGGTGGTCCTCATTACAGTTGACACATTTGGCAGGTGTAGTGCGGTCCTTTTTTGGGCAGTCAGTGCTCAGGTGGGCGCCGGCACACTTAACACATCTTGGCTTCATGAAACAGGTGAATTGTATATGATTATAGCGTTGGCAGCGGTAGCATTGCAAAAGTTTACTTGGCCTGTGTTGTTCAATAATGATACGGTAATAACATAGATATTCTTCTTGAAATAGTTTTTGAATATTGAAATTTCGTTGTAAAGTAACCAAAAAGAGAGGTAAATAATTTCGATGATGCGATGATGGTTCTCTACGGTACATCTGTTTGACATCAATTACTGGATAATTCCTTCCTTGTAACTCATGATAGATATCTTCAGTGTTTGTGTCAGATGGTAATTTCCTGATTACAACTTTGTATGGCCTATCCTTGCTTAGGAACATCGGTGGTGAATTGGACATCGGTTTGCTGGCAGTATGTTTTTAATTTATTGTAATCTTCCTGGGAGGCTGCTTGAAAACAAATAAATTCATTTGTGTGTCGGATTTTAGGTGAGACTCTGCAAGTTGCCGAAAGGGTTCTAGTGAAATTGTATTTTTGATCTATTCCGTAAATAAAAAGCGCAGGTGGCTTGTTTGACTTGACATCATCAGGTTCTTGAATATCATCAGACTCCAGAGTTTGAAATCGGTTTGCAATTTTGACTGTAGGTGAAGAGACATGTGTCCGTTGCTTTGCTGTTTTCTTCTGTGCAATAAAGCCGTCATTGTTGTCAGGTACTGCAGTAATTTCCATAGAGGAATCAGTATCGTGAACCATAGATTCTTCAAGTGGCCCTAAAAAGGTATTTGACGTAGTCTTCAACTCAGGGGACAGAATCGACCCAGCTGTTTTCAACGAATCATTTGTTACTGGTGAAGACGAAGTGGAGTTAGTATCTTGAATTGAGACATTCGCTTTTTCAGAAGTAGAAGGTTGTAGTCGCTTTACAATGGCTTCGCGTTCAGCCCGGGCGAGTTTCAGTGCGTTATTTGGATACATTCGCTGAAGGTGAGAAACTACTCGCGGGTGCAAGGCATATTGATAATTTGTTTTCGTTTTTCATTTCTTGAAGGATTTCAGGGACGCTTTTTATTTTGGGACTCATTTTGGAACTCATATTGCTGAAACGAACTAGAACAAGCTCCGCACGCTTCGGCTCCTATTACTCATATGTGTATGTATGTATATAAAATATATACAAGTGAATATTATCCGTATTAATCTACACTTTAAATTTTTATTTATCGACGACCAGGGTTCGAACCCGTGACAAAGTGAAAATTCATTATGAGTCGACCACGGTAACCATTCGTCCAGCATCTTAAATTTAAAAAAAAAATATCCAAAACCACAACTTTCTTTAGAAGGCTATTGTTTTTCATGTCAGGACTTTGAAATAGTCTTTTGTGTTTCGTGTAAATACTTCACATTTAATCGGCATATGACCTCTACCATATTTTTATAAAATTGTATTGCTTCAGCAAGAAGTGTTTTGCAAAATTAATAAGAAAGAAAAAATCCTGAGACTTTACTCCCACCTGCTGAGACGTCCTCTAACTCCCTTAGAGAGAAACTGTGAAATGCATGATGTGGATTCTCGCATTGGAAAATCCAAGAGTGTGTGTGTGTGTGTGTGTGTGTGTGAAAACATTTGCATAATTGCTTGGAAAATTATAGAGTAGGACGAGGAGAGAATTAAAGGTAGTGGGAAGTAAATACAAGGTATGACTACAGCGTAATAGAAGGTGTGTAAACGTAAGGAAGATTCCATTTTGTTCGTTGTATTTAAGATCATTGTAGACATCGTTTCCGAGTACTTTCAACGAAATATAATTGCTTTGTTTTATAAAGGTAATTTGCATAACGTTTTTACCGCTAAAACTCGCTTTAATATGAGGTACATTTTTCTTACAGATACTCAGCAATATTGGGAGAAGGGTATAGGTAAGGAAAATTTTAACGTTTAGATTTGCCCGCCCGTTGGTGCGAACTGAAAGTTTTGTCAGATGAGTGTGATATGCGAGATATAACAGATTGAAAGTGATATAGAATATATGGAGAATAATACAGTAAAATGAATCACGTATTCGAAGTGAAAGTACCAATAAACGCTTTGAGCGATGCCATTCGCATCCCTACCACGGGACTTCACCTAATAAATTCTTAAGACCATTTTGTGATCTTTTGCGATCAACACGTTTTCAGTTCATGTTGGCAAATCATTGACTTTTGTTGAAACTGGGAAAGCTTTTGCTCTGTTTAAAGAAAAGGAAGGGGGCAAACGATCTCGAGACAGTTTCATTTGTTGTTTAATACAAAAAAAAATAGTCTAGTTTCCTTAAGAAGAAAATGAAACGTAAGCGTGTTATGTGGTGTTGGTGCTTGTGTAATTAAGCACCAGAATTTTTTTCAAATAGTTTTGTGCTTTGTGATTTGATATGATGAAATTTGAAGAGCAGTTGTAAGAATCAAAGTACGTAAAATGATTGGCATCTCTTTCGTTAGTTTCAAAGCAAGTGTAGTAAAGAAGTAAAGAAAACTTTGGCATTTCTTTCGTTGGTTGCAAAGAAAACCAGTGTTGATAAATGTGTGCTTATTAACAATTTGGGGAATACACTAAGTCTGTTGACTCTTTATCTTAACACGTGAAATCAACTAATTCACCTTTTTTTTGACAGAAACAAACGGTAAGTGTGGAGGCTGCGAGATAGGTGCGTACGCGTTTTTGACTTCACATCAATTCTCTACTATGAAATATAAAACACCTTTCAATTTTTTTCTTATTCTTGTGAGAGACAAAACCGGAATATCCACGTGGTGACATTCTTATCGTTTCTAGTTTTGAGTGCATCCAAGACTTTTAAATTGTTAAACCAAAATTTTTGGAAGGTGGACATTCTTCTTTTATGGAAATAGATTCTAGGCATAGCGCTATCGAAACAACAAGGAAACACATTGACATATGTACTGTACATGAATGGGAAAATGTCTTTAAAAGCGCCAGAACGAAGAACCCCTATCGAACTAAAGAATTTACTTGTAACGATCTGGATCTTAAGAAACGAGTACAGAATACAGGAAGCAATAGCAGAATAGACAAGGAAGGAAACAGTACATTGGCTGGAAAGTAAACGCTGGAAGTACGAGCCGGATAAAGCAAGAATCATAAGTTACAATTTATGACTATAGCGGACAATATAAAGCAATAAACAGCCATAGGAATCGCAAAGTGAAAGAAACGTTGTTTGCAAGTGTTGTTAGCAAAATGTACAAGAAACAAACAATTATCTATTTCAGAGGCCAGAAAGAAAGATCCTTTAAAGAGACACGTGATACGTTCATATCTTCATAACTGGTGTGAAAACCTGCCTTCATCTAAAACAGCAAACGATGTGGTGCCAGTTACATCAGACGAAGAGGAATAAAAAACTGATCATACTGGTTATTGTCACTTGAGTTTTTTTTATGATGTTATTCTTCGGTGCTGAAGAAAAGGTTAATAAAGTACAATTTTGTCATTTTTTTTAATAATATAAGATCGCTTGCAATTTTGAACTGTATTCATGGCCTTGAGGTATCTAAGGCTCAGGTCAGGATAGATGAGAGGAAAGGATACGGAAAGATGTCAGTCACGCCCTAAATTGAAGGTATCTTCCAGGCATTTTGTCTGGTGTGGCTACGGAAAATCCTGGAGAAGATCGTTTAGCAAATACAGAACGTACAAGCAAATGCTATGTTGCTTCTGCTGTTTCTTGTACACGAAAAAAAAAACAACTAAGTCACGTAGATTTTTATTATTCATCGTTATTTTTCTGTCATAGCGATACATAAACATCATGAAAATAATCTTGTATACTTGATAGATAATTGATGTTAATAAAATATATAGAAATATAATCCTGACATTTGTTTTTTCCAGATTTTTCTCAAGTTAAAAAAAAATATAATTTCGTTTTCGTTCATTATCTCAAAACTATGTTTTTTTGTTTTTTTCACTTGATGTGTTTCACTTGTAAACCGACGAAATACACATTCTCATAAGTGATAATAGTGAATTGTGTCCAAAGATGCCTATTTCTTGCGATGTTACTTGCAGCATACAGTGTTTCTATAATTACCCATTTTGCTTAAAACAATGATAAGTACGTATGAGTGTATTAATGAATGTGTAATTAGTGGACTATTTTTCACTAACAACTTGATTAAAACTATATATTGGGAACTGCTAAGACTTCCGTCTTTAATAACTGTGAGTTTAAAGCCGTGGCTTGTGAATCTTCTGTTTGGAAGTTTTGATCTTTCGAAAGTGGATCCAGTACGAACAAATGAAATATACTGGTGTGCGTTGAACCTGAGAATACTTCTTGAAATTTCGGAGGGGTAAGGACTTAATCAGGCAACAGTTACCATATTTTATTTTTATTTTTAATACATCCATTAGTAGAGAGAGGGTGTGTGTGTTTTGTGTAAGAGTCTGTTCCGTAAACTCTGCCCTTTGGCACGCAATTATAAATTCATCTCCGATAAATAATTTCTTATTAGAAAACATATCTGAAAATAGTATTTCATCTGTAGCCTTAACGTACTTAAAGAGGTCACCGAGCGGTCGTCTCAGTGGTAAAGCATTGGCTTAGCAATCGAAAGATCCTAGGATCTTACTGATCTTTCTCCTCAGTCACACCAGGCAAATACAGGATGGTACCTAGAAACCTAGCCACCTATCTCCCGACATCCTCTCCTCTGCTGAGAAGCTTAGAGGCCACACATAAATTCAATTCACTTAAAAAGGTACAACATTTCAGTAGTCAAGGTTTTGTTACAGGAATCTATCGAGTAAAGAATTAAAGGAACAGATTGTAAGAACATAATTTGTGTATTTTTTTTTAATGTGATTTGCATCCGAGATTTGTACTAGAGATGTACACATCCGAATCTGGATAAGTTGATTCGGATATACGACATCTGGATATGGATTTCTGGATCGAAGATATGGGAAACCAAGGCTTAATTACATCAGATATTCAGTCATACCCCCAATGTAGGGTGTCAGCTTCCCCCCGAAATTCTTGAGCAGAAACATACCCAACTTTAAAATGTTTATGTTTAGTTGATAAAAACTCTACTTACACTCTCCCACCTGGATTACATGGATCCGAGTTCTGGATTTAGATCTGAAGATCCAAGTAGACCTAGTAGGCACACGCACGGAGGTCTGCGGAACTGAGATCGTTTTTTAAACCCTCAGATTTTTATATCCGAAACCAACAAGAGTCTGAATCCGAGATCCAGACGTAGATAGATCCCTTGGGCATTCCGAGTTTATACAAGAATTAATCAGGAAATTATAAATTAATGTTGTAATGTTATACTTTATATCGCTAAACACACATAACAGTGGGTACGATAAAAGAAAATATTTAAATAAAGATTTACGGTCATTTTTAAACTGATTTTCCTTTTAGTTCTGATTGCATTATTATGAGGTCTTCATATTCTAATAAAATATAAGGTAAACGCACCAGTAATGGACAGTGTACCGGTAATGGACACTTGAAGAGAAAAGTTGTAAAATACAATTTTCCTAAGGGCGGTAATCATTTACATAGAAAAATTTAATACAGTATGGTCTGATGCCACTGAATATACTCCTTCGTAATCATTGGTTTCGTCTGATATTTCTGACGTGATGTTGAAGTTAGGTCCTTGGTTGCAGCTACTCTTCCATGCATTCTGTTAAGCAAGTGATTAAGGCGAGAGCTTTCCTTTTTTATTCATGAAATTACAGTAACGATTTCTTTTGTTGTTCTGCATTATTATCCATTACTAAATGTTTCTTTTTGTAGTATTTAAATGACCAAACCAATTAAAACTTGGATCTGTTACGCAAAGCAGGGGGTGTCCATTACCGGTAAAGCAAAGTCAGTTGTTGTCCAGTTATGGACACTCACTATTCATTACTGGGTTGAAATCAAAATCCTCGATTGATTGAGTTGTTATTAACGTCCTAAGCGAGCTGATGAGCTTCTAAAGAACGAGACTTACAGTTTTGGTAAAGTGGGCTGTGAACAACTCCGTTCAACAGCTCTCAGGGGAAATTGAACTCATGAACACGCGTGCAGAAAATGAGCGTGTTAAATTCTCCGCAACTCCGAGGGTGAAATCACAATTCTGTTAGTTGTTTTATCTCAACTTGGGAAGGATTATTTACTCTTCATGACCATTAGTTTGTCAGGAAATGTTTTGGTCCCATCTTTTTCCATGATGGACGCGGGGATGTCCATTAAAGAAATAGTTTGTTTTTATATTGGACACTATTCATGGTAAGTTAGAATTTGCATTTTTATGGCCACAAAGAATCTATAGCTCAGGCCGGGATAGGGTAGGGGAGAGGAAGCGGGAAGGAGTCTGACAAGTCTAAGTTGAAGGTACCATGAGGGCATTTGCCTATTATGACAGGTAAAGAAAGATTAAAACCTCAGTAAGGATGAACGATAGATGTTTTCGAACCCAGGACCTTCGGAATGATCACTCTGTGGAATTCCATGAAAGAATCCGTTAATCGAAGAACAGCATTAAACATTTAATCGTGTTTACTACTTATATTCGAAACATCAGCAACGATTATTTAAATTATTTTGAGTTATACAGTACGTCAATTACTGGAACACCCAGGTTTTCCCTTGTCCATCACTAGTACAAAAACAATGTCAGACAAAAAACTTGATTTCTTCTCAAATAGTGTATGCTGATGAGCGTAATGGGTATAAATCATTAGAAGAAAGCATGGAGAACGTGTAACATTCTCATTTGATCAATACATTTAAACTGTATTTGAGATAACAATTATAATGGTGAAAAGTGTCCTTAAAGTGTCCATTACTGGTGCGTTTCTCTTATTCAAATAAATGTAGTTAATAGTTGACGATCGAATTGAGAGAGAAAGTATAAGCAACCTACAGATGGTGTTGTGAAGCATGTTCAATTTTCATTTAGATATTATTCATAATTAAAAACGTTGAATATAGATAATTGACAATATTAACTAGTGATACTATTATGCTTGCAAGAAGATAATACAATAGTCTCTAATTTTCTGCACTTCATGTTTAGTTTGGTAACTTATTTGTGTACCTGCAAGTAAAAATCTAGGAAGCGCAAGTATTTAAAAATAATCGTGAAACTGTTTCTAATTTTCCATATGTTTTGACGACTGGGCATTACCGTTTTGACCGTGCTTATACATTTTACAACTTGTTTCTGTACATCAGATTAAATATTATATATATATATATATATATATATATATATATTAAATTTCAGCCCTACGGTTTTCCGTTACGTAGAAATATATCATGAAATACTGAGAATTCAGTCTCCTACGTCATACAATAAAAATCACCTTCTGATTGGTTTGACTTAATCAATTGTACTATCTTCGTAGCTATATGCTTCTCCCTATGTTACGTTCCTTATTCAGAAGTTTGAAGACGAAAAAACAAGAGAGAGAAAGAACATTCACATCATCACTTAACGAAATAATTAAGGTACAAATCTGCAGAACACCCTTCAATAAGCTAAAATACCAAAACATGATTTTAATAACAAAAATTGCTCTAAACAATGGAAGTATACCCAAAACGCCCTTCCATGAAAATATTGAAAATCTGATCCCGAAACGCCTCTTGTTGGGAATTCCCAAAATGCCCCTTCCGTAACAATCTAGAAGTATTTACTTGAAGACTTTGAAGTTTTTAATTTAACGTTCTATTGAATAATTTACTCTGAAATAATATTGTTCAACCCTAACTCAAATAAAGTTTCATCTCAATACCCAATAGATGGTCGAGTTCACTTTCGACCAGGGTGTTTCTTTGCCTTCTCCAGAGACCGATATTGTGATAACTCGCCGAAAAACGAAATGAAGCAAACATAACATCTCATTCAATCTATTCCATTAGGCGGCTCCAAACTTAACGAAAGGAAAGAATTAATTGAATAGGCTAACCATAGCGTGACGCTTCAAAGGCAAAGTCCGGATTAGAAATAGTCAATAAATTAATATTTTATGAACGATTTTCAATCGAATTAATTTAAGAAAAGGCGATTTCTAAAGTCGAATGAGTGAAATAATAATATGTGTGTATAGATTTACGTGCTACAAACAGCTTGACAAGCTAATATAGCATGGTTAAGAATAAAAATCAAGTACAGAAGTTCATATATTACACACTTGACTTAAATAGCAATTCATAACCCAATAATATTAACGATGATATAATAATTTAATACTGAAAAATCGAACACAGAAGAAGATATATAGAATAAAGAGGAATACACTTTATTATTATTATTATTATTATTATTATTATTATTATTATTATTATTATTATTATTATTATTATTATTTAATGTTACCTAACAATACAGCAATTGAGGACTAAGATATGATACCTAAGATGAGAATAAATAATTATTTAATAAAGATAGTCCGATAGAACTTTACATAATATACAAAAAGCATTGAAAATTATTATTATTAATAATAACAATAATATTAATAATAAACCTTTAGGTACTGAGATAGTTTGGACGGCATTTTTCCCCCGACCTCTGGATAGGCGAGAGGTTAGCGCTCTTGCTTTTGAGTGCGTGGTTACAGGTTCAATTTCCCCTGGAGTCCACAGAAAACAGTGGTTCAGAGCTAGGGTTGCCTTTTTTTGATGAAAAAATAACGGGACGCTTGGCAAAAAATACGGGATAATACCAAAAACTACGGGACAGATCTGAAATAATCTAAAATGAAAGTAACTAGTTTGGCCCTGTACTATTAAATGACTAGGCCTACCCGCACAATTTAAAAACTCCATAATAATCAAGAACACACAGAAAATGTCTTGCTTGCGAATTCTCACACTCCACATACACTGGCGGACGGAAAATAGATATTTAAATTTTATAAGCACTGTTGGGGTTAGTTTCGCACAGAAGAAAAAAAAAGGCCTGTGTTAATTGAACACTTCGGTGATCCTGGGTGACCACCATTTTCTATGTTGGATCAACCCAACAAACGGTGTTGATTCAACATAATAAAGATTGTCATGGTACCATTATAACAGTGCTGAATCACCGAGGTCACACAACAAACGGTGTTGAGTTAACTGAAAAAAGTAATGGTCCCTCTGAGACCCCGAAAAATGTTGAATTAACACAGCTATTTCTTTCAGTGTGATATCAACTAGAACAAACAGAAGTGGGGAATATTATATTCTTACCCCCTCCTCCTTCAGACCTCATGTTGGAGTTTGGAAATCTGAACAGAGACTGCTCGCCAGTCTGTATAGTAAACAGTTAGGAAAGAGTCCATCACAACGTATTTGTTAAAATTATTGATATTTTCAAAATATACTACTTGGAATTTTGAATGTGTGGATTTACTACTTATAATAAGGGACAACCACTGATGCTTAAAACATCTGAAGATGTTTTGAAATTATGAATTTCAATGATTGCATATCAATTTATTATCAAAATGTAAGAGGGCTTAATACAAAAATCAAGGATTTCTACATGAGTAGTTTGTTATGTGGACATGATATTGTAGTATTAACAGAAACTTGGTTACATGATGGAATATATAGCCATGAGTTGTTTGATAGTAGTTATAATGTGTATCGTAGAGATAGGTTGGGTAGCACAGGAGGAGGTGTATTGAATGATATTAAACAAAATTATGTTTCAGGGTTAGTTAATCTACCTGGTAATAATGAGGCTCTATGAATTAAAATACTTGTTCGAAATACAGTGTACTATCTGGTTTCTGTCTATTTTACTCCTTCGTCTAAATTGGACAAATATTTATCATTTTATAATTTATTTGAAACTATAGAGGATTTCAACACCAGAAACATAATAATTGTTGGAGATTTTAATTTACCTTTAATTAGTGATTCTTCCTACAATCTTAATATTGGTGGGCCATGTTATAGAACTTTGTGTAATTTCTTACACCATTATAATTTACAATCAGTAAACGATATCAGGAATGAAAATAATAAAACTCTCGACTTGATTTTGACAAACGTAAAGAATAACATTGAAATTCTTAAACACGATTATCCTCTTGTTAAGCCATACATTCATCACCCTGTGTTAAATCTAAATCTGAAAGTCAAGAACCAGCTCACCTATGTTAGAAACCACCATGTTTTGAAATATAACTTTAAAAGAGCTGATTTTTCAAAGTTATATACGATGTTTCGTGACGCAGATTACAGTGCATTGGGTGCTTTTAATCATGTGGAGTGTGCAACTGGCTATTTTTATCAGATTGTAGATTTCGTATTCAAAGAAAATGTTCCTCAAGTGAAATCGCATATAAGAAAAAAATACCCATGTTGGTTTACTAATGAAATAATAAGGACAATAAAACTTCTTAAATATTAAATATTCTTATAGGAAAAGGATGAAGAATTCAGAGTACAATAAGTTAATGTTTTGTGCGCTTCGAAAGAATTAAAGAGCATGATAAGAAAAGCTTATAATAATTATATCAAAGAAATTGAGGAAAATATTAAATATGATACCCGATCTTTATGGAATTTAGTACAAAATAAGAGAGATAAAATAAAAAATAGTAACAGTATTATGAAACACAATAACAAAGTATTAGATACGGGCTCAAATATTGCCAACGGATTTGCAACATTTTTTAAATCTGTCTATGAAAACTCTCGTCAAATAGTCGCGGTATCTGGAGATCCTGACATTGAAAATGTGAATACGTTGCCTTTAAATGAAGTATCGTTTAAAGAATATAGAGATGCGATTAAAAAATTGAAACCGAAAAAATCTAGTGGACCTGACGAGATACCTCCATATATATTGAAGGCCTGTTCTGAAGTTCTCATAGAACCATTGTGTACTATTTATAATTTAATAATAAGAACGAAAACTTTTCCTGATATATGGAAGACAACACGGGTCTCTCCAGTATTCAAAGGTGGTGATAACGGAAACACTGAAAATTATAGACCAGTGGCAATTCTATGTGCACCTGCCAGGGTATTTGAACAAATTTTATACAATCGTATACTGACTCATGTTAAAAGTTACATTACTGAAAATCAACATGGATTTTTTCCATCTAGGTCCACAATAACTAACTTAGTAAATTACATACAATATATATATTCTGCATTAAATAATAGATCAATAGTACACTCAATATATTTTGATTTTTCCAAGGCTTTCGACAAGGTTAATCATGCTCTACTGTTGACAAAGTTATCTAAATTTGGTCTATCATCTCCATTTGTAGCTCTTTTTAAATCATATCTTACTCATCGTAAGCAGTTCGTCATGTACAAACAATTTAAATCATTTGAATATGTAACTAACTCAGGAGTACCTCAGGGATCTAATTTAGGTCCATTATTGTTTCTGTTGTATGTTAATGATCTTCCAAATATAATTAGATTTGCAAATTGTTTAATGTATGCAGATGACATAAAGATATATGCTGAAGTCCAAACTGTTGATGATTGTCAGCACCTCCAGAGAGATATGCCTTATGTAATTGGGCTGAAAAAAATTGTCTTCAGTTCAACAGACAAAAGTGTTGTTATATGATTTTCTCCAAAACGAAAAGCAACTTTCTAGTAGATTATAGAATTGGAAATACATTTATTAACCAAGTACAATCAATTAAAGATTTAGGTGTTATTATTGATGAACGCTTAACTTTCAACGACCATATCCAATACGTAATCAATAGTGCCTTCAGGAATTTGGGTTTCCTACGCAGAAATGCCACTTATTTAAATAATGTCGATTCGCTTAGAATCCTTTTTAATAGTATGGTGAGAAATAAAATAGAATATGGTTCAGTCATATGGTCAACCTCTCATAAATTTCATGTGAAAAAAGTGGAGTCGATTCAGAAACGCTTTTTACGTTTCTTATATTATAAAAAGTATAAACAATCTGCAATTGAAAATGGAATCTCATATAATAACTTACTAGCCGAGTTCAATTATACTAGCCTTTATAACAGACGTAGAATAAGTGAGCAAATATTTTTATATAAAACAGTTAATGGAAAGTTTGATAACAGTCATTTTTTGAGTTTGATTTGTTTTAACATCAAAAGAGCAAATACACGGACAAAGTATCTTTTTTCATACAAAAAGCCAAACACAGAACAATATAAAAATTCACCGTTACTTAGAATGTGCTCCGAGTACAATAATTTGTGCAAATGTTCTAGTATAGATTTTGAACTAGCTTTCTCAGTTTTCGAACGTATTTTGAGATCATTTTACAGATTAGATTTTTAATATTCTATTTTTAATTTTCAATATGCAACTTTCAAAAACATTTCTATATACTGAGTGATTTGTTCCAAATATTTAGCTATTTGCAAATGAGTAAAGTTATGTATATGTAATGGGTATGTGTATGTGTGTATGTATGTATGTGTGAATGTATTTGTATGTATGTGATATGTGTGTATGTATGCATTTACGTGTGACTAATGTGATGTATGTATGTGTGTATTGTTTGATACACGGACGATGTAATATTTATGGAATTTATTGATGATTTTATCTAATGTATGAAGGTTGAAACATTTCTTATGTTACTCTTTTCTATGAATTATTTTAAGTCTATAGGTGTATTAGATTAGAGATTTAAGTTTGTATTTTTTGTGTTGCTGTTTT
>JAGDQP010003120.1:0-24129 GCA_022664845.1 Lepisma saccharinum
CTGGTGCTTTTGCTCGTATTTCGCAGCTTTTTACACTTGTGTAATGTATATACTCGCTTCGCCTCATTGGGGCGCTGCCCCCAGAATTCCAAGATGGCCTCGCTGGGGCGCGCCCCTTTATTGCAATCAGGCTCCAGCTGGGAACTGTACCCTAGTAGGGGAGACGAGCCGAATTTATTCTAACCTACTCGTAATGGTACACCTTCATACCAAATTTCGTTTCTCTAGCTTCAGTCGTTATAAAGTGGGGCTTAGGCGGGTATTTTGGATAAAAGATGGACACATTTTTAACGTTTTTTTATATTTTCGTGACATACTCGTGATGATACACTGTCATACCAAATTTCATTTCTCTATCTCGAACGATGTGAAAAATTGTATTTCAGCTGCCATTTTGAATCAAAGATGGTGATTTTTTTAAAACCTTGTTATGTTTTCCTAAACTACTCTTCATAATACATCATTTTGTCAAATTTCGTATCTCTGGCTCAAGCAGTTGGAAAATGGATTTATGACGCCCGCCATTTTGGATCCAAGATGGCGTCTTTAGAGATATTTTGTAATATTTTCATAATCTACTAATAATCTTGTACTGTCAAACTAAATTTCATTATTCTAGCGGCAGCCGTTTAGGCTGTGTATTCTTTAAAATTTTAGGATTGGCGGCCATTTTGAATCCAAGATGGCGACTTTTTCAAATTTTTAAAAAGTTTTCTTAATTTGCTATCAATGATGTAGTTTCATACCAAATTTCACTGTTCTATCTTTAGTCGTTTAGGCTGTGTATTCTTTGAAATTTTAGGTTTGGCGGCCATTTTGAATCCAAGATGGCGACCTTTTCAAATGTCGGAATTTTTCCTTTATCTACTTATCATCCTCTACCTTCATACCAAATTTCATGTTTCTAGCTTACTCCAAACACCCTAAACAATATGATGAGTGAGTCAGTCAGTCAGTGAGTCAGTTAGCCTAAAATGTGCAATTTCAGGGGTCCACAACTAGAACATAGTTTGAGATAATAATATGAAATTTTGTACATCTGCACATATTTACCATATCTCCTTAACGGCAAAAGCTCATATTCCTATCTTTAACATCTTTTTTCTTACGGGGCCCCCAAATCGTCGATTTTGCCATAAACTCTTGTTCCTGTATAACATGCTTCTGGCAGTGCTGACGTTTTCTGACGTGAAGAACTTGGCTCATGCACTGCCGTGTATGTTGATATAAGTGTTGCCCTGGATCTTTCTCCACCAAGATGGCCCCAAATGAAATCAACACCCAATGATCTCACATGCTGGAAATATCTCCCTGATAGCTTCGTGAGCTGCAGTTTCGAAGTCTAAATGGATCGATCTGAAATTTATTCCAGCTTCCAAACTTTTTATCATTTCCCACAATGCTTTATAAGTTTGCTTATTCTTTCCTGGCAAAAGCGCATAGTATAGAGGCAAGTAAACTCCATTTTTTATGCGTGAATAGTATACAGCTGATGAAAATGACAAGGAGCATAAGGAAAGCTACCGCCAGCGTAAATCTCAACATCACTTGTCTCACACATAAATCTGAAAAGCCAAACGGAAACAGTTGTTACTACATTTGTATTATAATGTTATTAACAATAATTCTATACTTAAATTATTATAAAAACCTGATAATAAGACATATAAACACGCTTTAGACTGAATATAGACTATTCAAGTTTTTATTCTATATGTTTATTAACATGCGTAGCATAACTTAATTCCTTATTAAGTTTAAAATGTCAAGCTTATGTGTAAAACAAAAGAAAAAGAAAGAATATATATATATATATATATATATATATATATATAAAAGAAACAACAAACAATATTGAAGTGAAGTATGGTATCAGCTTCCAAAAACGTAAAACTTACAAAAACAAATGGACGAAACAAATTATATCTAAATTTCATTACATACACTGTAAATGTGTTCAGTAAATGTTATCACTGTACGTACCTGATATTACTTGCACAAGTTAGGATGATAATCTTAGTTGCTTCATTTACAAACACAAACTTTCTTCCAACATTGAGTAAACTCAATTTGTCTTTCAACCGTTTGCTCAATAGCCTCTATGATATTTCTCAAACGAACAGGTGTGAGTTGTTTACGAATATAGTACATAGCTCTCTAAAGTAGTCACTTCTTGTAAACACCTTTCACTTGTTAATGAAGTCACACACACATAAACACAACAGAAGTCACAACATTTTCAATCTGACAACATTGCCTTAGTTTTTTGTGCTCAATCCTGTCAATTATGACACCTTGTCAGCCGCTTATCATATAAAACTGATAAAACCGGAAAAGTGTGCGCAATTCCATTGCACCCATATAACTCACAACCATATTCAATCCACTACTGGATGAGGCCTCTCTCCAAGCGACGAATTGGTCTACTGCTCGCACGCTGACCAGATGTGTTGGGAGAGGAGGGCCGAAGCTCTCAACTTTGATCGCCCGAGGATCACCACTGTCTTTTATTCACAGTAGCTCACCCACTGCATCACCATGCTGGGTGGTCAGTGGGCACCGTTATAGACCCTCTCGCTTTGGAAAAAATATCTTGGCAGAGTCGGAACCACACGATCAGCAGTCAGCGACGGTAACCACTAGACCAGCGGAAAGAGAGTCCCATTTTCCAGATTTTTAAAGGTTCGAACTCGAAACTTGGCAAAAAGTTTGAGTTTTCATACTAAAATAATTTTTTAATCATTTTAATTAAAATGAGTGGAGCCTTTCAAAATACCTGAAAGAAACTTATTTTTAGTTTCTTTTTTGTTAA
This sequence comes from Lepisma saccharinum, assembly GCA_022664845.1. Classification (NCBI taxonomy): domain Eukaryota; kingdom Metazoa; phylum Arthropoda; class Insecta; order Zygentoma; family Lepismatidae; genus Lepisma; species Lepisma saccharinum. The sequence goes on from JAGDQP010003120.1 coordinate 2,813, forward strand.
TAAATATATTGAAATAATAATTGCCGCAGTTCGTGCACGCCATATGGGAGACTATCTTAAATACATATTATTATATTTTGTATTGCAACTGTAATGCATGAAAGATTAAGCGTAAAAAGCTCATAAGAAAGTAGCCGAGGCCAAACAAGCCTCTGTTCAAATTGAACCGAGTCTTATCTTTCCACCAATTCACCCATCATCATCCATCCATCCAGCCTGAGCAAAAGTTGCCTAAAGACCTTAGAAATTAAATTTAGAATTCACATTTATTGAGAATGGTAGATAAGAAACGTAAGTTTGAAAATTTCCGTAATAAAGCTAAAACGAGCGAATATTCTATGCAGATTTAAAATAAATAATTCATATTTATTGTCCAGTGTTGCAAAATTGAACATCTTTTTCGGACTTCGGAAATTTTTGATTTGGGTGTTTTAAACTTCCGCAAAACGAAGTACCTCAATCTTGAACGAAATATTCAAGCTTATTAGCTTCAAAGTCGATTTTATCAAAAATGATATGCTCAAGTTTGAAGTATAATAGTGGACTTTTTTTTAATTTCAAGGTCAACATTCTAAAAAGAAATGTTCGATCTGTACGCAAATATTGGACTTTTCTGAATTTCAAGGTCTACGTTTTTGAAAATGAAATATTTTCCTTAAATCGTTTGAAACGTTTTCTTTATTTCTGTTGGTACTTCACTACACTTGTCCTAGTGCTAAAAATCTGCATGTGTCATTTTCTATCTATATGTTTGTGTGTGTGTGAGTGTGTGTGAAATGAATAATACTAGTATTAATATGTTCCATTAAACAAAATATGAATTTAATTTCCTTTAGGCAAGCAACATACGAAAAGTGTAGAAAAATGTTCTTTTTTTTTTTTTAGATAGGAATGAAAATAAATATTGCTTCTCTGATATTCAGAAGAACTAAGTTATCCTGAAGCTTTTCAACTGACGGAGAACGACAAATTAATCTGTCAGTTCATTCAGCAAAAGCTATTTCAGTTTGCGAGCTGTTCCAAATGTCACTCAGCGTAACTTATACGCGCTCAATAGGCAGTAAATTTTTACAGAGAGAGAGAGAGAGAGAGAGAGAGAGAGAAAAGGTAGAAGTTAAAAAAAAGAGATAGTCGAAACGAGTAACACTTTCATAATATCATCAAGTATCTGTTCTTTTTCTTCTCATTTTGGAATTGAATATGAATTTTGAGAACTTTTTACTGGTCATAAAAAGTCTTATTACAGATCAAAATTGGAATATATTATTATGTGAGAGGGGAAAGAGACAGCAAAAGATTAGTAGTATCTGGTGACAGAAGGCAACCTGTCAGCGACCAGATCAAATATGTGAATGTCTTTTTCATATTACTTTTCAGCATGTCTGTCCTTTTTTGAATGTCGGAAACTCTGATAGTGAATCTCCTACATAGATAACTACATCCGCACTTCCAACCTCCATATATATATAGAGATATATATATATATATATGTATGTATATATATATATATATATATATACATACAGATATATATATATATATCTGTATGTTTGTCTGTCTGTCTATCTATCTTTCTATTCTGGACCAAATTTAAGGATAAAATCGTTCAGCGAAAATTAATATTTAACAAACCTAATGTTTTAGTGAAGAAGGGGTCAGAAACGATTCATGATCGCCTAAATTATTGTTGGTGAACTTCATGACATGGTTATGGTCATCACAATTTTAAATTCCATAGCTAGCTTAAAGCATAATACGAGGGACATTCAAGTTTGACCTAGACTTTTGTTTCTAGAAAAATTTTAGAAAGTTTTCCTATTATTATTGTGCATCTAGCAACACTGGTATCTCATGCTACCAGAGCGTCAATTGTTTCATTGTCACTTTAACTCCTGCGTTACATAAAGAGAAATGAAAAGTTAATGAATATCGATTTCCGTCCAGCAGAGTATAATTATCAAATTTCTCTGCAAGGAAGGTGTGAGTGACAGTGACCATGTAACTCAGATTCAGATTTTTTTTAAATTCTTATTATTATGATGTCAGGATATGTTTATCGTCAAAAGTTGAGAGTAATTATAACAAGACTGCTGTGTAAATAGAGACAAAAAATATATATACGAAAATCATGGGACTCAGAGAGAGACTACTTCACTGTTTTCTCTAATATGAAGGATTGATTTAGACGTATAGAAATTACAATGTATCTCAGTACGCCTTAATCTCTGCAACCCACATTACACTACAGCTCAGTGGGCAGTATAGATTGTGCCAAAATTGAAATCCATTGGAAAGGTTCTCAATTTGCGGCACTTCTGAGCCCCTCCGTGATCAAACAGTCGTGGTACCCCATGGAGTAGAACCCACGAAAGTAGTACGTAACCTCCAGAAACTTCAATGCTATAAGGAAGAATTCTTGACTAGTTAATGTCAGATCAGCAAACAACTTTTTTTTTTTTCAATGAACTTTCGCAAACTTTGTGTTATATGAGTCAGTTTAGTAACTTATCGCGTGTTGATTTTCTTTTCATGTTAATATGATACTGAGGAAGAAAGTGTGGGTTAGAACTTTCTTGCCAGAAGGTATTCATTTACAAAATGCCGATTTGAAACGTTTCTAAAACTAAACACCTTAGACAATTTAAAACATGTAAGCCGCATTTTCAAATTTATTCCAAGTTTTGTGGAGTGGGGTTCCAAACACATTCTACATTGCACTTGCTTGGAACAATTTGATGAGTTATATGGGAATTCTAAGTTCAACAATTTTTCACGCTTAGAAGAGGTTGTGGCTCTATTCTGTCTTTAACTTTCGAAATGTACATACCCTCAATTACTAAGATTTGATGTATACTCAGATTCATCAAAACTAGCTGATGGAAATTATTTCCAAGTTCGCAATTAGCACAGTCCAACAATACTGAGCTAAAATAAGTATGTTATAAACACGACATATGGGACATTATTTTTAAATCCATATTGAATTTTGGTTTATTGTCGTCATATTGCGCAACATGTCGGATTTTAAAAAAAATCATCCGTGGACCATTTCTAAGAATTAGAATGTACATCAGTCATTTTTTGTTATATGCAGAGTGCGGAAGAAGTATGTTACTAAACGTTGAAATGCTGTCAAGTAGACGTTCACAGACACTTTGAGATAGTAAACTGTAGATGGGGCATGGATAAGGACCCTTAACCCCAAAAAGGTAACCAATCCGTGTGACAATGACGTAAATATTAATTTCAAACTCTAAGTGGAAAATAAAAGGTTATATTGCGGAGAAATAAATAATAAAGATCTTGAACTCAGAGCAGTAACCTTGACTAAACTTTATTTTTTTATAATACGTACTAAAAATTGTGGCCTTGTTCTTTTACACAAAGAATACATCTGCGGATAAGAGATAAGTTGATTCGATCGGAGATTTCTAGTGTTTCTCAGGTGAAATTTTAGAAGCTTCAATAATGCGATCGATAAGGTGTTCTTAAGACACCATTTTTTTTTTATAAAATAAATAACTTTCTCCTTTTACTAAAAGATGAAATCAAAAAGGATTTGATATTTGAATTTGAAGATCAAGTAACAGGTTCTGCTCGCTCGATTCCTTGTTCACCCAATTGTTTATCGAGTTCTTGTCGTGTAGCGCCATTAAAGTGAGCTGGAGCAACATCATGTTGAAACTATTTCATATCTTATTGGCGTTAAAAAATATACTGTTTCGACGGCAGCAATTATCCGACCAATTTTTTCTATCTCAACAAAGATTTTTCGCTCCATTTATACGACGACTGAGACCAAGTATTGACATTTTGATGGCAAAAGTTTGGAACCAGGGTTCATGTCTTTTATTGCTTGTGTAATTGTTGACGACATTGTTGACTATAAGATATAAATTTGTACTCAAGTGTCGCGCTCAGTGTCTGAATATCTGTCTTTAGTTGGAGTGTATGTCTTAACCGTTAAGCTCCGTTTTATTGATTTCTTGTGTGAAACTTAATAATATCGACAATTCCTGTCATCTGTTCTTTTATTTCTTTCGTAATACGAAATTACGGTATCAAATTTCTTCAAGGCGAACTGCCACTCCTGGATTATTAATACTATACAATTCCCTATTCGTGATGCCTTAATTTACAGTGTAGCCTACTTATATATGGTAAGGCACAGCAAATTCGTCGGTAGTTGAGCGCTCTACTTGAAGGTATTCTGTTTCTGAAGTATGACCAGAATTTCTTACTAACTTGTCTGAAAATTTTGGTCGAGCTTCTATCCTGGAAGTTTTGGGCTCCTCTTATATGCAAGTAGTTGCAGGATAGTGCATACTCTCCATCCTTCATACACGTAGTTAGCTGTACATGATTTATAACAATTAGCAAAGTAGGGAGTTTCCTTTTCTTGACGGACAAAGCAAGGAAGTATTATGTTTTCGTATCACATGTGTGTTGTGTATGTTAAAATCTTTACCATAGCGCAAACATTAAGTAATTTATTTGTTCGTATACTCTTCACTTTGATGTATAAGAGATTGTGAAATTTGAAATTTTCCCTGTCTTCTAAATCCATGAACTCGTTAAAAGATATTGTTCTTCCACTTACTTCTGAGCATATTTTATGCATTGGTCAAGACAAAAATTGAATAATGTAGTGAAGTTTACAATCTTCGTTTGCTTTTTACACATTTCTTTCCTATATTATACAAAAGGTTTACAGTTTAAAGTAGATTCCACAAAATGTTAGAATGTTTTACATATATAATAAGATCTGAAAGATCTTCCGTTGCTCCGAAAGTAGAATAAAGATTGTGTGTTGTAAAGGTACTAGAGGCGGCCTAACTAAATCTAATATGCGCAATGGACCCAGGAGAGTACCCTTTGGTATATCTTGTACTAACTCAAGCCACGGACATGGTCGCGGGATGAACCAAAATTACGATGATGAAAAGTAAACATCAAATTAGTACAATAGAATAGAAAATATAAAGAAAATAGCGGTATTGAGGGCCACCACGTGTCTCATTTCTTAGACACAGTAGAACCCAGGGAAGGTTGAGAACCACTGCGCGTCTCATTTCTTAGACAGAGCCAACAACTCTGAATGGGTTGGGAATTGCTGCACGTCTTCTTATTGCTTATACACAGCCAGCAGCCTGGAATAGGTTGAATACTACTGAGCGTCTTATTGCTTAGACACAGCCAGGAACAGATTGTAGGAAGGTAGATACTAAGAATGAAGTACAAAGAGTACTTAGGATAAAGCAGAATAAAAAGGTAGACCAATAAAAGATCAAAGAATTATTTGAGAATAATAATAAGTTTATTCGTGGACAATGTTCAAGAAGAGAACACTAAGCATGGGAGCTCGATGTGTTTCGATCAGTAGGCCGAGGAGATCTGAGCTCCGGGCAAGCTGCATCGATTTATATACTCAGATTGGCGCTCGGAAGTTCTCGGCTTGTGACGTCATATACACGAAGTTACCCTTTTGTACAATTCAGTTATATTCACATATACACATACCATTGAGTTCTGCTAATTAGAATTTTATAGTTCAACGGTGTGCACTATATGTTCAAAAGAATTATATAGCTTAACAGTACGCACAGGATGTCACAAAAGAAGTTATCCTATTTGAATATATTTGTATAATGCAATTTAGGGGCTGTTTTTTCAATAAAAATAACAATTATAACAAGCAAACATTAAGCAAATGTGAGGTACGTTACAGCATTTTTCACTAGTTTTACCACTGCTCCTATTACTACCTTCACTACAACAAGAACAACAACTACTACTACACTGTAAAAAATGAGGGTAGTATTTCCTATCATCATGCCACATTTGATTGAAATCGGCTCAAATATTCACATTGGATAAGAAAATGTGGCCTTAAATCTTAATCTTCGTTACCATGGAAACAATTTTTGAAAACAATGTTATTTTGCGAAGAAAAAGTCTTAGAATTTGATACAGAAGCCAGACCTGGTAACCGATGTTGTCTAAGAACTTATTGCTATAGATAAAAAAAAGGAAAAGCGCTATCCAAAAATGTCGCGAAAAGGGCGCATTTTACTAACACAACGTGTTAGTATTTAGCGTTCTAAAGCATTTCGTTCATCTGTGTTTGTCTCGTTCTTCCAACCTTTCATTTTCGAGACGACATTGTTCTCTTGGGAGAGATAAGAGCATTTTTAGGCAAGTGTAATACACGCAAAAGAAGTCACGTACTAGATGCTTAGAGAGACATCTAGTGAGCACGGAAGAAGTAAGAGCAAACGCCCGAGAAATGAAGAAAAAGGGAGACAAAAGAGCAAAAGAACATGAAGAGCGGAGAGAAGCTTTAGTAACAGAGACCAGGAGTCGAATAATAACGAGCACTTAGCATGAAATCTACCAATGCGCATGTTCGTAATAAACACACGTGGGAATTGTTCTTTTTATTTCTTTTTAGTGTGCTCTTTTAGTTCCTTGGATGGGGAACGGGGAGAAGGGAAAGGATATATCTTCAATTCTGCTTAACAAAGAAATGTTCTTTGCAAACGTGAAGTACGGAAATCTAGCGATTATTCCAAACTTCCTTTGTATAAAGAAATTAGTGTGAAAGGAGAAGTACTGCACGCAAATGTTTTTGTCTTTGTCTAATCTCTTCCTCGCTCTCCACACACACACACATATATATACATACAAGCATAAAAGCAAGAGCCATTAAGATAATTAAAACGTTATATACATGTGACCACTGTGGTCTAGTGGTCGAGGACTTCATATTACCACTCGGGAGGCACGAACATTGAAGTTTTCTTGACGGATCATCACGCGTTTCTCAATGTCTCTACAATTTTGCGACGTGAATGACGGGATGATACTTAAGAGAAAAACACTGCCTAGTACCCTATTTTTTTCTCCTTGTAATCTGTGCTTGAGGAGTGGCGGGCCTAGGTCATAGTTGCCTTTCCATACCAGTAGAAATACACATTAGTGTAAAGTATGATACAGAACAGACATCAACATGTTTGTTTTTATATAGATCTAGTCTAAGTCTAGTCTAACACTCTGGATCTAGTATTTACAGTAATGAACTTCTAATCTGTACCAATGTCTATTCGTTTGGCCAAGTCGAATCTTTTTTCAATTGCTATTCGTTTTGCCATTTATCTTTTTTCAATACTTGCATTAAGGTTTTCTAGTTGATCAATCGAATGCCTTTTTAAAATCAAACGCTACGTGCATTGCCTTACTGTTTACAATGTAAGGCATTATTTTACCTCTGTCTTGTTGCTGTTAACTAATCTATATAGTTCATTGTTCCCTCTTCCAAACTGAAACTATTACTGTTTAATTTCTGCATTAGTTCTACCGTATAATCTTATGTTCTCTTTTGTAGCATTCGTAGAAGAATCTTCATTAGATATGCTTTCGACCCGATGGTACGCTAATGCTCATATCTTACGTTCTTTTTCTTTTCTAACTGAATCATTACAGCTACTTAAAATGCCGATTGGATATTCTCACTTATAAATTTCCTTGTAGAGTCAGAACATTTCATTTTTTTTTAAATTCCTCTTTCATTTTTCCTTATAAATTCGATCGGAATAACATCCACAACCATTGCTTTACCATACCACATCTGACTTAGAGACATCTCAATTTCCTCTGAGACTATCTTGAAGAGTTTACTGTCTTCTCCTACTTCTTGTTTCTCTTTTATTGTTAATGTGTGTGAGCTGTGCGATGTTACGTCCATTTTACTCTATTTTCTTGTCGAATCGTTAACATAATAACCGTATTTATCTTTTAATGGCTAGTCTCAGGTTTCCTTCTCGTCGTTTTCAAGTTTTCTTCTCTTTTGCATACTAGATTGTATCTTCCAGTTGTTTTAAGTTCTTCTACCTAATTGCACTTATGTTTCATGCATGATTCTGCTGCTTTGCCTGTTTCTCTTTCAAATTCATGGTTTAGTTTCTTTTTTACCTTCTTTTCTACTTCCCTACTTTCATTTCTGTCTCTCTGTCATTTGATTCAACATTTCTTTCGTAATCCATTCTTTCCTATTTCTTTTCGCTTCACAATTTACTATTACCACTTGTGCTTCATGAAGTGAATAGTGTTTATGTAATCCAATCCCACAGTGTGTTAGTACTCCTATCTATACGTACCCAAATTTAGAACATTCAACAGACACTTTACCCATCGATCTGCTGGTAACAAAAAATTGTAGTATGTGTTGCATCTGTAATTCTTCTACAGCACAACAATTTTCGTTGCTATAGAATCTTCCCCTGCACCATAAATGGGTCAAGAATGGGTAAAGAGATTGGAGATAAGTTAGGTAAATGTGAGATATTTGGTTAGTGCGAATGAAATGACCGCTTTGACGCCTACACAACACAGGGATCGACTCAGATCACTCGTCTAACGTCTCAAACTCTGTATACGTCCAGCAAACAGGCTGGGGTACCTAGGCAGTCAGGAGGTAGTGTGTTGTTGAACAAGGTCGTATGCAAGCGCACCATAGAGAACACACACTTTGCAAGTGATTTTTTTTATTAATTCAAACTGGAGCATTCTACACAGCAAGTTGCAAAAATACATTAATAGTGCATTTGGGACAGGAATGGCGAATGAACGCACTATTCACCATTGGTTTGTCAAATTTCGTTCCGGTGACACAACATTACAAAATGATCCCTGTGGACACCGACCAACATCATGTTCTAATGAGTTACTCAGGAACACCGTGGAAGTGTTCGTGCCATTGTAGATGAGTTAGGCATACACTATAGTCGGTGAGTCAGTCGGCGGATCCGTGTGATCGGTGAAAAAGTCGGACTCATTAGTGCCATATCAGTTGACATCGGCCAAGAAGAATTGACGTTTGGAGGTGTGCATTTCTCTGAGTGTAAAGAATAAGCGGGAAGTTTTCCTGCATCGATTGTCACTTCAGACGAAAAATGGATCTGCTATGATAATAGTGAATGGTCAGGACAATGGTTGGATCATGATTAACGTCCAGGACGGTGTCCTAAACCATACCTCTCCACCCACGGAATGTGTTGTTGCTGGTATGGTGGTCTATGTCTTTCTCAGGTGAGGTGAAACATCACTTACACTACACAATTGTTCGCAAGTATCCAGCAATAGTGAACAGACATGGTTTCCTCCTGTTGCATGAGAATGCCAGCCCACATGTCACGCAAAGAACGATGCACGCTCTCCATGATTTGCAATAAGAAACCTTTCCTCGCCCGCTGTATTTCCTTGATCTCTTTCCCACTGACTACCATCTCCTCCGGCATCTCGATAATTTCTTGTCAAGGAAGACCTTCCCTGGTGTTTGGGCGGTGCAACATGTAGTTGACTATTTCTTCGCATCGCAAACTTCAGACTTCTTTCGCTATGGACTCCAATCATTGGCTGAGCGATGGTAATAGTATGTGGCTGCAGATGGTGACTACTTTCCTTAGCCAGGCAATGCAGTTTTAATTTTTTTGGCCTTTGGACCTGATGTACCTGGGACGAACATTTCTTTCCCACCAACCCAGCATATTCTAAACCCCTTCAAGTATGTTTTTGTGAACATGAATTAATAGTTATGCGTTATCGGTCAAGATAAGGCAAATCGTGTAAACTGACCAGTTATGTTGGTTGTGAAGATATTGTTTGTTAGTTGTTGGTTTTTTTTTGGGGGGGGGCAGTTTAGCATAATATCAGTGAACATTCATCACGACGGCGTGTTTTGTTAGTCGGTATTAACTAATACTGCACCGATCCAATTTCATCTTGGAAAACAATGAATTGTTGGACATTAGCTTTGCCGGTGATCGCGGTAGTACATTATTGGTGGTAATCTGCAGTGTGTTCAGGAACTACTAAAACTTTATCAGAAACCTTTGTAATGTAACATAATGTACTCATTTGGCTGGTTGTACAGGGGCTCCGTATATGATTCATCTTATTGAGTACACAAATGTGTGTGCCTCTACCAGGTGTGTAAATATGAAACCGGAATTTGTGCATAGACGGCGTTAGCTGTCACTGTGGTTACCGTAAAACTGCGTTCTTGGCGCCACTTGCTTGTTTTGACTGCTGATAACGATTTGCAACTCACAACTAGACAAGTTTCATGTCATAGTGTAGTGTTTAATAGCGTTGAACAAACTACGATGTGCGGACAGCATTGATTTTTTTGTTACCATTTGAAGAAAACCGCTGCAGAACCGCATCGCATGCTTGTCGAAGCTTACGGTAATCATGTTCTTGGTAAGTCAGTGCTATGCGTGGTTTACAAAATTTAAAAGTGGCGATTTTTACGTGAGAAACGAAGAACGTGGAAGACCACCAAAAAAGTTTGCAGACAGTGAATTGCAAGCTTTGTTGGATGAGCATGACGCCCAAACGCAACAACAACTAGCGGATCAATTAAATGTGACACGAGAAGCAGTTTCCATAAGTTTAAAAGACATGGGCAAGATTCATAAGGTGGGAAAATGGGTTCCACATGCATTGACTGAGCGACAGCAGGAAAACCGAAAACCTACTTGCGAAATTCTGCTCGCCAGGTACAAAAGGAAATAATTTCTCCATCGAATTGTGACTGGTGACGAAAAGTGGATCTATTTCGAGAATCCTAAGCGTAAAAGATCATGGGTAACTCCAGAAGAACCGGCGACATCGACTGCAAGACCAAATCGCTATGGACGAACAACAATGCTTTGTGTTTGGTGGGAACAGAAGGGAGTGATCTATTATGAACTGCTAAACCTGGCAAAACCGTTAATACCAAACGTTACCGACAACAAATGATCGATTTGCATTAAGCTTTGCGTGAAAAACGACCAGAATATGACCAAAGACATCATAAAGTGATTGTGCTTCACGATAATGCACCCTCCCACACAGCAAAACCGGCCAAGGAAATGATTGCGACGTTTGGCTGGGAAATCCTTCCGCATGCGGCTTACTCACCAGACTTGGCGTCTTCCGATTTTCACTTGTTTGCATCCATGGGACACGCACTTGCTGACCAGCGTTTCACATCTTACGAAAATGGGTTGATGACTGGTTTGCAGCACAAGAGGCACAGTTTTTTGGGGGGTCTGGCATCCACACATTGCCGGAACGATGGCAGAAATGTATCGCTATCGATGGCCAATATTTCGAATAAAATAGTTCTTAGCATTGCCATCCAATCATTTATGTCTTTTCTGTACATAAATTCCGGTTTCATATTTAAGCACCTGGTTAGTCCTTTGTGTGGTGTATTTCCCAGCATGTCAAGTGTGACCGTACCAAAGGGCAATGGTCAAATGGAGAATATATGCAAGAATACCTCTGTTCGCTCACCTGAAATGCTACATAAACTTTCGTGTTCAATACGATGGATAACTAGCCACGTGAATTCATTACATTCGATCACAAGGGTTTATGACAATACAGGTACAGAAACTTTCTGCAGGCATTGTACAATATTCTTGAGAAACTTACCTGAAATTGTCTAAAGTAATAAACAGAAAAAGTGATTTATAATGTTGTATTGCGTGTACTGAATTTTGCGCTTAATAGCTGTGATTGAGACTTGCAGTCATTATTTGTCAAGATATGACGTCATTTGTAAGGATGTTGCTCTATATTTGTATGAGTGTAGCTCCGAAACTACGTATGTTTTCATTTTTATAAAAGTGAACTTTCTTATGGTTTGAATGTGAGGAATTGATCCTTCATTTCATGATTAAAAATTTTGAAACATCCTGTATATGTACTACTATCATCATATACACAAGATTTGTGGGGAAAGTGGAGGAGATCTTCATGCAGCAGTGAAAAGAAAATGACTAAATATTGTAGATAGTTGAAGAAACATAAATATCTATGTTTACCTTGCGATGAAGGTGCTGTCTTAAAAACAATATGTTTTTAAAAAGACCATAAAATCAAAAGAAAAGTCAATTAAAGCTTGTACAAAGGGAAAAGGGAACAATAATGGAAAAAGGAATCGCTGAATGATTCTTTCTACAGCATCAGATGCTCCTGGATTCACGGTTGCTTTGCTACAACCATTTCCTTTATATATAGCCTGTCTTCTAACCTCTTCCTTTGAGCGGAAAAGAGAAAATCAGAAAAGAAAGAAATAACAAAATAAAGACGCATTTTCTTGATCCCAAGGAAATAAAAAAATAAAAAAGAGGCACCCAAGTTTAGTAGAGGGTATAATCACATCATCAGTAAGTAAAACATGAAAGGAAATAAGATAAAAAAATAAATCTGTCCATAAGAGAAGTAAAGAGAAGAAGGAGAAAAGATAGAATTTGAGAATGAATGATGATAAAACAGAATCTTTCATCAAAATTTCTGAGTTCAAGATTATAACCCAAGAGAGAAATAAGTATCTTTCACTCTCGTTCTACCATTTGCCATGGAAATGCTACAGAACGCTTCTCGACGTTTATAGCGCTGTTAAAAAGGCAAAATCTCATCTTAAATGCCAACCAAAAATTCCAGCACTCTGCTGGTTATATTCTATGGGAATTATAGCTGAAGAGAAAAGAGACAGATGGAAAATTGAAATGACAAAACAAAACACAGATGGAGTATAGAAATAAAGCGAGTTGTTTTCAAGTGCATCCATATTTTGTTTTTTAATGTTCTTGAAATATGAGTTTTTGTCTCATATAAGCTAGATTACAATAATTCATGTATGTTTTCATTATTAGCTATTGTTCTTCGTAAGTTTTGTGTAATATAATGTTATTTTCCTCTTACTCTTTCGGAACTTGTTATGTACTTTATGAAAAATACATAAAAACATCATGAATATCTTTCATTGTCGTGTGGTGTATTTAGTGATTCTGAATATTTTTCTCCAAACTGTGATATTTGTTTCAATCTCCTTTGAAGTTGATTTTCAAATGTAAAGTTTCATAGTAATACAGTTTGTCTTTGATCAACACGACTAAAGAACAGATTTCTTTTCAATCAATGCTGAACATCGGGAAAGTTCAATAGTTATATCAAATTAGAAAATGTTCAGTGGCTGATAAGTTTGAAATTGTCCTGGTCGACTAATATAATTCTTTGTTTCTGATTTTGTGTTTTAAAATTATTTCTTCTTCCTTTTCTTCCCCCCCCCCCCCATTATGACTCGTGTTAGTAGAATGGGGACACTTTGACCTCTCAAAATTTTAATTAGGAATCCTCGTGACGTTATCAACTTCCGGTCGGGGAACTCCCGTATCCCCAATCCTCCATATCCCACACTCATGCCCCAATCCTCATACCACTATGCTATATATACTGCATGACAAAAGAACATAAGTTTGTGTCACGATCCCTCCAGGTGGGCAACATTGTCAGCTGGGCAAGATATCGAAACTCGACGCCATTTTAGGAAACCTCTGTTCACTTACTATCTATCTACATCCACCAAATTTCATGATATTAGGACAATATGTGGCCAAGTTGCCAAACTTTGTGATCTTCAGGACCACATATCTAAAAAAAAAACGGTGAGAGATTTTACCCAAGTAACTTATAACCAATCTATCCACCAAAGAAGACCAAGTTGCCAAAATTTGTGTGTGTGACTTTTAGGACCACATATTTCGAAAACAAATAGAGCAATTTAAACCCCTTTAAGAAATCCCAACTGGCACTTAGAAAAATCTACATATTAATAAAGATCAAAATAAATTTTGGAAGGTTAGGTAAAAACTAATCAGTAGGGATACCATATGAATCGGAAAAAAAAATCAAACAACTCTCATACACACTTATTAAAGTACCGTTTAATTTTGTATGATATTATATTCCAGTTTTATTTTTACTTCCAAATTGTAATCCTAGGTCTGATACAAATTAAAATAGGAGATCACGTATAAAAGAAGATAATTATTATGAATATATTTTACACATAGTTGAAAACGGTCTGTTGTATTATCTCGAAGTTGAGAACATAATGACATTATTTCACGAATATATAGTAAACTAATTATTTCCATGTAAATTGAGTAAAGTCACGTGTTGAGCCTTAATAATTTTTAGATTGATTCATACATTAACAAACTGAATTAAAACTTGCTAACTCTAATTCATAATAATCACTGAAGGAACACTGATATTTTTGCTGTTTCATATATGCAGTAAAATGAGTATCAGCAATCTGAAAATATGCTACGAATCTATTCTAGTCAGTAATAGAAAATCGTGTAACCTCATACTCTTCATCATGCAATTTTGTAATTACTGAAATTGGTTTATTATTTACTTTGTGTTCAAGTCCTACACACAATTGATTATCATGAAGAAAATAACAATGGTGATGTTGGAAGTGTCTTTTTCTATGATATTTACCTATAAAAATAATAAAGAACGTTCATAATATCAATACAATATCACTATTGAAACACAATTCTCGAAATTAGTCTTTTTTTCTCATTTAATAAAAATACATTATTATTTTCTTCAGGAGATATTCACATATTGAAAGAAAATATCCCCTAGCTATCTATTAAGGAAAGCAAAAAGAAATGTTGTAGTATTTTTATAATTCAATACAGATATAATGTGAGAAATCCCCAACTGGGAATCGAACCCAGGACTATTATAAAACGATCTAATAGCGAGAGCGTTGACCGCTTTTCCATGCAGGAACTGAAATTATAAATTAAAATTTTATTTTTTTTAAACGAAAACATTTAGAATGTGAATGCTATTATTATATCCTACAAATTGAAAAAGAAATTGATTTGAAAATTTATTTTAATAGTAATACTCTATTGAGTATTACTATTGATTTATTTAAATTACTATGATTACTATGAATTACCATGAACATAAATTACATGTGTTTGAAAATAAAGTTTAGATAAATATATATATGGGCCGAAACGTGACGATATAACTGGAGAATGGAGAAGACTACATAATAAAGAATTCTATGGAGTGTATGACTCATCCGATGTTGTTATAATAATGAAATCGCGACGGTAAAATAGGCATGCCGTGTAGCTCGGATGAGGAGGAAACGAAGATTATATTTCATCTTCGTTGGAAAGTTGAAAGAAAAGAGACCATTGGGAAGACCGAGACGACATTGGGAGAACCACATTATCTTCGAGAAGTAGGTATTTGTGATCAAAACTGACTTGATCTTGCTCATTGTCAGGACAGAATCCTATGACGAACGGTTTTTTACTGCGGCGATGAACTTGCGAGTTCTGCAAGCCATAGAGTAAGTAAGTAAGTAAATACTCGATTGAAAATATGAACGTTCCTCTTACTATCGGTAGAATGATTGTTCGTTTGTATGGAAGTAAAAAGACAACATAAACTGATTATGGTTGTTGACAACCTGCTATTACATAGATTTATTAAAAATACGACACATTCTAATAATAGTGAACGCTATATGAATAGACAGACCATTCAAGAGCTTTCAACGGTGTATTAAATTCACCTTTTTCTTTAAAAAATAACTTTTTTGTAAAATATATTTGAATAGTAATATTTTATTCGTATTATTTTTAATTTCTATATATGAAACGTGCTTTGTGTTTAACAAAGGTGGTTAAATAATTTTCACTATGGATAACCATTTCAAAATTTTTTATGAAATTGGACGAATTATTTAACGCAATTGAAGTAATACAAAAGGGATGGAGTACACGACGAAAAATAATTCGAATTTTATGAAAAATTATACGTCTGTATAAAAAAAAATAAGACGAATCATTATTATAAAAATATTACCTGTACCAACAAAGGATAACTCAATAGCGTGGGTACAAGCTGATATAGGGAAGACAATGAATGGCTCTTATGAGAAATTGAAATTATTATGACTGTATGTAACCTGTATGAACCTCATCAGCTACTAAGATTATCGTTTCGAGAAGTCAGAAACATGGTTATTGATAAACTGGACAAGGCTTAGAATTGGATGTACAGTCAAACGCATCATTTTAAAATGAAAACCGATTGATTGAATGTGGTCAGGATCAGCTGATCGAGGGGATAACATGGAGGTACGGACACGTGCCTAATTTACTGGTATGTCAATACGTTTGTCATAATTAGGTAATCGAAGATAATATTGAAAAAATAAAAAAGATTTAAAAAACACGCTTTTTTTAGCAAAGAAAAGTGGACTAAAAAGTAAAAAAATAATAAATTTATGAATTGGAAAATAAAAGCATGGGTGTTCTTGCTTACCTTATAAAATCATTATATCTAAAAGCACCCACGCTTTTATTTTCCCGTTCATAAATTTATTATTTTTTACTTTTAGTCCACTTTTCTTTGCTTAAGAAAGTGTGTTTTTAAAAATCACTTTTTTATTTTTTTCAAAATCCTTTTTTAATTTATTTTATTTATTATTCTTTTGAGATGATTTCACTGTTTATACTTTTTCTCCAGCTATTTTGTTACCCAAATCCTAAAGTGTTCTGCAACCAGCCAAACCCAGCCGCGGTGCAGGCTAGTATTCATTTTAGGATAAAGAAGTCTGTAATAACAAAATATTAAAATATGTTTTTAAAATATATAGAAATACATGAAAATAACAATGAAATGTTGTACTGTCACCCGAATTACGTCGCTGTGCAAAAATTTCATCATTGCATGACGTCGGAAAATGAGTTAAATTAACGTTGCAAGATTTGTACCAGAGATGAAACATGATTACAGAGTAAGTAAATAAAAAGCGTGTAACAAAAACACTATTCATTATACAGCCCGTGGCACACGCCAGCACGTGTTTCATGAATACAATCACGTATGGGGTTTCTAGCGTTTTCAAAGTACTGACGCGCTTACTGAACCCACTATTCAAAAATTAAATGAGGATCTTCGAAAATTCAGCGGTAGTTATCTAAAAACGGATTAGTAATTCATCCCGGTAAATCCAATTCTATACATATGCATATCTTTCTACAGTACATCTAAATCAGACCGTTATACCCTAATCCACGGCAGTCAGAAACTTCAGAGTAATCTTAGACGAGTGCATAGAGAGTCTCAAATCAATGTAATATGTGAGAAAGCATTCTCATTCCTACACTCAGTCACTAAACTTAAACATTCTTTTTGCCCGTTTACATCAAGTCAGTTCTAGGTAAGTTATTAGTATTCTCTCACTTGGAATAATCTGATGTGATTCTAACTAATCTCAAAGAACAAGCCAGTCGACTAGAACGCATACAAAATGCCTGTCTTAGATTTGATTTTCTTTTCAAATGCTCAAACCACCTGACACCATTTTACAGACAATTGTCAATGCTTAAACTTAACAAAAGAAACGCCGCTTACACAAATTAACACTTCTCTTCAAAATACGTCATGTTTCACAATCTTCTTACTTACACAAACATTCCAAATCATTCACATTTTCCATTATCCAAGGCTGGAATGATCTATGCCCAATAGAAGACAACTGCAGTCAATTTCTACCTTTAAGAAGTCGGTTGTAGGTCTGCTCCAATATTTACACAGTCGACGACGAAATACAGTAAATAATAATCAGAAGGAAACAAGACCCTCCTCCAAGAAAAAGAAGAAAAGAAATTAATAAATAATCAATATATATATATATATAAAATTATAATAAATGTAAGCATGGTTTGTCCGTGCGTACCTCTACAGCTCTGAAACCCACCCCCGCAGCCCCATGAGGGTTATATGGTATGGTAGCCCTCCATCCCCATCTATGAAGAAGGTTTCCGTTTGGAACTGCAGGGGTTGGGTTGAGAGATATGTGTGTTAAAAGGGGCATCGCAGCAATGAACTTCTTATGTGAAGCCGGTGAAGCAGTTGGGAATCGAGTGCCGAAGTGGCTGAGCTGACCAGAATGTTCCTGAATGTTCTAGAAGGTTCCCAGAATGTTCTAGAATGTTTAAGAATCTTGGAGAATGTTGTAGCATGTTATAGAATCTTTCAGAAGGTTCGAGAATGTTGCTGAATTCTATAGAATCTTCCAGAAGGTTCGAGAATGTTCTAGAATGTTCCAGATTGTTCAAGAATGCTTTAGAATGTGCTTGCTCCAGAATGTTTCAGAATAATCTAGAATTTTCCGGAATGTTCTAAAATGTTCTAGGATGTTCGTGAATGTTTTGGAATGTCCCAGAAGGTTATGGACCATCGAAGGAACTTCCTGTTCCGGAACGTTCAAGAATTTTCTAGAAAGTTCTAGAAAGCGGAAACAGAAGTCCAGAATCTTCGGGAAAATTCTCGAATGTTGCTTTATCCTGTTATGGTGGGAATACGTTCCAGCTCAGAATGGTATATATAGGCGATAGCGAGACGCATGCGTCACTATACTTTTGGAAATCGATTAGAGCGGATCAACGAAAAGCGAAAGTGATAGAAAGTGAAATAAATTTCAGTGAAAACTTTTTAACGTAATAAGTGAAAGTGCAACATTTTATTCATCCTGCACCAACGGGCAGTTATATCAGCTAGTTTTTTTCTTTCAATAAAAGTTCATCATCTTAAATTTATTGAATTCCCTCAGCCAATGGCGTTACTTAGTTGAGTAACACCATTGTCCTCGCGGTAACTAAAGGGTACTTTCCTAACTCCCTTAATAAAGAAACAGTAGTACCGAGTTCTTGTTCCGGATGCTGAGTTCTATACTGTAAGCAGGATGATGTCAGATAAACAGAAGAAATTTTTTTATGTAGTATGATGAGTAAGTGCGTGGCCATATCATGACTGATTTGGAAACAAAGAGTTGACTGCGCAATACCGGAATTTCATTGACATCATGTTTTTTCCATTAACCGCAATTTCTTAGAAAACCGGAAGTTGATTGCATAGTACCGGATGTCTGTTGTCATCATGAAGTATTAAATTTACGTTCCCCGAACCTGAAGTTGATAGCGTCATGGCGTATTAAATTCATCTACGAGGATGGTGGCAGTTGGTGGTGTCATAGGGATTCCCTACGTATTAAATTCTGAAAGGTCAAAATGTTGTCAAGTATCCCCAACTGGCTCAACTTGTACGACTTCTCTATGCGGTACAGATGAAGTCTCACTGTTTCATCAGAAACTTCGAAGCGTTCGACAACTGCTGGCACAGTTAGCACACGTGTGGTTGTTGTCCCGCTATATGATCGTCGTTAAGATTTTCTCATCCAGGGCCTGTGGGGGCCCACTGCGGAGTTTATCACACAGGAACAAATCTCCCGTCCTGAATTTCTGGAATCTATGCCTGGCGTTCGGTTCATTCACAGCACTATCCCCAAAGACTTGACGTATTCGGCGACTTAATTCGTCTGTGGATAAAACTGCCTTAAAGTCACAAAGCAGACAACTCTGAACGAGATGCTTCGACACCCTCTACTCGAGCTATGACTGAAGTGAGCACAGAAAGCGCTTGTCTTCGTCACCGTTAATGTTCCCAGTCCCAGCCCGATCTCTTGCCCAGCACCTGAGACACTTGTTCCCATATTAGTGATCACGTATTCCCACGCGACGTGAAAAGCGACTTGAACTCTTTTGGTTACCTTGTAGTTTTCTTATAGCAGTACTATCTAGATAATCATATGGAATACGAAGTTGAATGAGCAGGAAAACTTCCCAATCATAAAAAATCAGCACGCCTGCAGTGTTTTACAAAACGTAACATAATATCCTGCGAAATGTACCACCAGCTTGATTGAATTGCAAAATTCCGGCCCTTCCTTAACTATTAAATACGTTTTGCTGATGAAGAGGGTACATATCACCTCACATACCCCCATACACATATCGTATAAACTGAATCAAATTGACTACTATATTCTTGATAACTAATCCTGGCAGTAAATCTCTCGTTGTGCTATAATTAGTGGTGTTAATGCTCCAATGAGCCCTTTGATAATGAGAACGGAAGAGAAAAGCACGGTGTTGCTCAAGCAGGTGCAGAAAGTCTGTGCAAGTTGTTCGTGTGTGTGTGTGTGTGTGTGTGTGTCTGTGTGTATTCTGTTTGTGTTGATCCTGTTGCGTTTAGCGTGCTAAATTCCAACATTCAACTACTGGCTGTCCCTCATATATAGTATGAAATGTGCGCGTATGTATGTGTGTGTGTGAGAGAGAGAGGTAGAATTAGTGGGCATGTTTGTTGTACTGAACATAACATTCGATCATTGATCCTACTGAAATGTTTGCATGAAGCATTTTGCTTGGTGGTGATAGAGACAGATTGCATGTAGAGCTGACTCGTCAAAGGGGCTTAATGAAACGTCTCCCCTCCCTTACTCCTTCCTACCTCTCTTTGATAATTAACCGCAATATGTGTTCCTTTGGTGTTGTGAGCGCATTACCTACGTATCTGGTGTTCTTACTTTTACCTGTGCATTCTTTCACTTTACTTTTTTTTTTAGTTTAGTGTGTGTCTGAGTGAGAGAGACGCAGGCTTCTCTATTGTCCTCTAGTTATATTCTTCATGAAGAAATTATACATAATTATTAACAATTAATTGGAAAATACAATTCTTATTCGAGTGTTATGACTATGTTTCTATTTATTGACTCCCTGACAAGTTTCAATTATTTGAACCGAATTTTGAAGAGGATAAAACACATCTGAAAAGAGATTAGATCATTAGCATTCTTCCATTTTTTTTTTCAACAACCCAAAATACGTAGAACTTTGGAAACTGGTGAAAATGAACCTGATATTTGAAATGGATTCGAAACTTTTTTTCTTTATTCGAATAATTTCTTGTTGAAAATCAGCATGATAGAGAAAAAAGGTCAGAGAAAAGTTCATAATGTAATGACAGAAAGCGGGAAGCAGGAAAACAAAATACCTATCACCAACAAAAAATTCGTTTTTGTAAGATCGATCGGAGGACATTATGAATATTTCCGTAAAACAAAGGGAAAGAAATGCACAGAAGATAACACGAGTGCTCAAAAGAGGGAACTTAAGTCACAAAAAGAATGCCAGGAAAGGAAAATACGTTCAGCTTAAGACCATGACCTGAAGAGCAATTATAATTAATCACAAAGAGAATTTGAATGTTCGGAAACACGAAAGACTAAAAGATCTAAATGAACTCAACATTTTGCGTGGATACGTGATAACTTCTTTCATTAAATATTTCACGTTGTTCAAACAAAGTTTACAGTAATACCAGATTTCGTTACGGACAACTTCTTGTCCAGTAAATTTCGTCTTGCTAATATTATATTGACTGTTTCTTGTTTTCATGTTTATGTCACTCACTGTATCGAATATCTCGTCAGCGTATTTCATACTCAATTATTTTGATTTGATTTAACTAGAAGAAGGCGTTTTCCACTTTGAAACAGAATTTCCCAAAAGCAGTGTTGTCAGGTG
>JAGDQP010003120.1:24139-46975 GCA_022664845.1 Lepisma saccharinum
TCCACTTTGAAACAGAATTTCCCAAAAGCAGTGTTGTCAGGTGGGGGGAAATGTCCCAGAAAGCGGAAAATTATGGGTCACATGAAGGATAAAAGGAAAAAAACGACAAAATATCGGGAGATTTTGTTGATTTTTTTTGTGCATTTTTTGTTTTCAATTTCAGTACTTATCCATAAAATCTTAACCAAATACCCCGTTGATATTAAAACGATCAGTTTTTAGAACACATAACGTTCTTAACTATACTAAAAAAGAACTATGTTTTTTTAGGGGGAATGGGTTTTCTGAGATCATGGCGTCGAAATAAAACAAACTTGAAAAGTAAATGATTTTTCCGTTGTTGTTACAGAAAAAGTAGCTGTGGCTTCACAGTAAAAGTAGCTTTCTAACCACTTTAAGGTGTTTTTACGGTAATACGTAGAAGTGGTTAAGCAAAATCGTAAACAATAAGTATATATATTTGTTACGGAAGAGAGAACAGAATTTTCGAATTTTTGAATATTATTTTCTTCAAAGTTGTCAGAAATTTCTGCACGCCCTGTACAAACAATCTGGAATTTATGTCTTCACAGCAAAACTGCATTAAAATATATATCATATAAAATAAGAATGACTTATTTATATTAATTAGTTGCTAAGCTGTGATTTGTCAAAAGTAGTCCAGCATGCCATGTTTTTGAGCTTCAAAATAATTATCAACAATGAAATTAAAGAAGAAATTTCTCAGCACAAAATTTTGTTTTCGGAAAAATAAAAAAATACAGGTCTCTTTAATTTCTATTAAAAAAAACATAGAAAAATAATTACCAAAATCTATGATATGACCGCTACATTTCGTTTTTTTGAACTGCCTGAATTGAGATGGAACCCGAACAGGTCACAAATCAAATCCCAGGCAAGAGGAAATTTGGAAAATAAAATTTAAAAGATATATCCACTTTCAAGTATTTTGGAAGATATGAAGTGTACGAAAACGTTATACACGGGGAGTAGCAATAGCAAAGAAGCCAGTCACTAAGGAGAAGAGTCTTTTCTGTGGACCAATAAAAAACAGAGTTGAGGTAAAGGCTGACTAAATGTTTTGTCTCAACTATAGTTTTGTACTAGTCTACAAAACAGTGAAGAAAGAGTATTGAAAGCATTCAAAAATACGGACACGAAGAAGAATAGAGAAAATCAGTTGAAACGTAGAGAATTTTGTGATAAAGAAACGCTTAACAAAGTGGACAAGAGACGAAAAACAAATAAGATAATGAAGAAGTAGAAAAAAATGAAAAGATTAGGACATTATGTACGCAGGGATTGCATATTGAGTGATGCAGTGGAAGGTATGGGTGAGAGAAAGAGGAAACAAATGTATTTTCTTGATAGCCGATATTTGGTAAGCACACACGTGAGATACGAACGGTGTGTCGCCCAAGAGCCCAAACGAAAATAACGCCCACTTGCGTAGACTCGTAGAACAGGATTTAACAAGCTTGCGTTATGCAAAAGGTAAATGGAATAGTTGAAATAAATCTCGTTTTCTTTTAACAATAGCAACAGAAACAACTGTAAAACGTGACAACAACAATATCAGAATATTAATAAGAATATTTCATACGAATCGTAACTACTTCATAAAGCATATTATCTATTTGCTATTCGTTTGAAAATGTGTTATCACCATCGGGTGGGCATATCCCAGGCCAACGGAAAACTTTGAATATGCAATATCGAATGAAACAAAATTTAAGTTGAGCTCAGTTACAGCAAATTCGGATTAGAAAAATAAACTTACTTTTTTTCGATCACCAAAACTTAGTGTAATCAAATGTGGAGGAAAAAAAATATTTATATAGATTGATTAATTCGTGCATTCACCACACTGTCCGAGACTACAACTGTTGGGCGAAATTCGTAACTTATACTGCAAAAACTATTTCGGAACTTTCTGTACTGGAAAGCCATCCGTCTAACAACAAGAATAATATTTAGACACCTGGTTATTAATCTGGCAAGTTTGAAAATAATCAATCGTACGTACGTTCTTTATGTTTATCTTTCGTAAACGTAGAACCTACTGTAGCCTTGATCTGGAGAGTTATCTAATACTTGAATTTGTTCGTAATTTCGATAGTTATAAATCGCACTTCCAAGTTTATCGTAGCTACACGTAAAACGAGTTTCAAAAGTATTTTTGCGTATTTTATAAATATTGCCTTCCACCTGGTAACTTATACTTGAATCGAAACTGTTATGGTAATCTACGTTCATGAAGAATTTCGGATAAATGTACCCAAGATTTTGGTTTCCTGCTCACGTTTGCCACTAGACCTACACGTAACACCTATCAATGTCTGACTATATTTAATGTTCTTGCTTTGACAATAACTGCTTCTTCTGACAATTAACAAAAACTGTCTTCTCATGCTTTTACGTGAATAACCCAACTTTCAGATGGCGTCGCCTCGATTCAAAATAAAACTTATGTAGGGGAAATGCGACAATAACAGACATACTTCATCCAAACTCGACGTTTTTCAATTAAATGTTCTAGAAACTGTCTGAACCCATTTAAGATTTCGAAAATTAAAGCTTAGTCTATCGAAACACAGTGTACTGCACTCACAAAAAAAAGTGACAAAAAATATAGAAATGAATGCTTGACTTCTCCACTTCCCTTACACATAAGGGAGTGTCAAATATGGGAGAGAAAATAAATAGAGTACATTACTATTTGCTGTCCTTCGTTTTCTGGGCGTAATAAAGAAATGATCAACTTTCCATTTGTAGTGTAATGTACAGACTTCAATATTACTGAAATTACTTCGTAGTTTACCATAAGTAGCTTCTTCCAATAAATTAATATTAAATGTCTTCGTTTCAACACTCGCCTTTTAACTCCACAAAATCAGCAAAATGTTCCTCAGAGACAACTTCCTAAACAGAACGAATTTTAATAGAATAACTAATTGAAACTTTCTTTTGTAATAATTATTCACTTCATCTTTTGAAAATACCAAATTTATTTGTCCTCCAGAAGATATATTCGACGCGAAGAAAAGAAAAAAAAATTTGAACTATACTTAACAGTTTTAGACTCTCGCTGCACGCTGATAATGAATGTACGAGGTTTTATTTTTTAAGTAGGATGTTGTTTTGAAATAAGACCAAAACATGCAAATGAAGAAGTTTAATTACCTATGTGCCTGTTCATATGTACATTCAGCTACTTCTCAACGTATTTTCCATAGTTGTTGACACACTTGTGGTAGCAGTAAATGAGCTTTTATAGACCCTCCTCAAAGAAATCCACCGCCAGGTTAGATAGCCAATCCATCATGGTCTGTTTGGCTTCATCGGCGCTGTTGAATCGCTTCCCAGTGAGGAAAGTCTTCAAGTAAAGGAATAGCTGATAATCGCTAGGTGCGAGCTCCGGGCTGTACGGAGGGTGGTTCATCTGCTTCCAGCCAAATGAGTCAGTGAGTGATTGTGTGATAGCTGCAGCTTATAATCGTGCGTTGTCGCTACTACGCACTTTCCATGTTTTGAAGTTGACAATTTATTGGTTAAATTAGGTTTAAAAAAGTCAGATTAGATTATTTTTATTTATACCCGATCCACTCGAGTTCAAGACAACGATAGCAGGTAACCCGGTGAATACTTTCTACATTGAACGAGTCGTTCGGATTCAGCGTGTTCGACACATGTGTTTAGTTCGCTTGTCTGCTTACATGCGTACTGAACATCCAATATTCTTTCCGTTGCTTAGTCTTGGACCCTGCCATTCTTGTGAGGAGCTCTTAGCGCAGCCTTCACACAGGTTTCGTGTGCTCATTTTGTAATCTCCTGATGTGACTTCTTCATGACATGTCAAATAAGTTAAGAGAAATAGGGACGTTGTTAGGATACATTTTATACACAGATAAAGCTTCGGCCTTCCCGTTTCAAATTGAACCTTTTCGAAAAGTATTTTCTGCATACGCGCCTGAAGAGTATTTGTCTCTCCTGAATTATTTTCTGAAATTAGGAAGGCGAGTTTGGGCAAAGTCGATCGATATATCAATAATAAGGTAGGCAGACAGACAGCAGACAGTCCTATAGGTATGTTGATTTTTTGATTGATTGACTAACTGAATGACTGACTGATTTATTTATTTATTGGATAACTGACTGATTCATCGGCTGATTGATTGATTGATTAATTGACTGACTGACTGATTGATTAATTGACTGACTGACTGATTGATTAATTGACTGACTGTCTGATTGATTAATTGACTGACTGATTGATTGATTGATTAATTGACTGACTGACTGATTGATTAATTGACTGACTGACTGATTGATTAATTGACTGGTTGACTGACTGATTGATTAATTGACTGACTGGCTGATTGATTAATTGGCTGATTGACTGATTAATTGTTTGATTGATTGATTTAATTATTTATATATATATATATATCATATTCAGCCGTTTTCTATCCACTGCTGGATGAAGGCCTCCCCCTTTTCTTTCCACATATCTCGGTCTGCTGATATCCTCATCCATGTAGCTCCTGAAAAACGCTTGATTTCATCTACCCATCTTACATTTGGACGTCGTCTCGGTCGTTTCTTTTCTCTGGGAATCCACTGCAGTACATTTGTCGTCCACCTTCCATCTGTTCGTCTAGCTATGTGACCGGCCCATCTCCACTTCATCTTCTTCGCAGTCTTGATTACATCCTCTACCTTTGTTTGTGCGCGAATCCATTCATTTCTCTTCCTGTCCCTCCTGGTTATTCCTAGCATGCACCTCTCCATTGCTCTTTGTGTGACTCTCAATCTTTGAGTCGTTTGCGCATTCAATGTCCAAGTTTCGCACCCGTACATCATTACAGGTAAGACACATTGATTATAAACTTTACGCTTCAGACACATTGGAAGTTTGCTTTTGAAAATAAAGTGTAGTCTTCCATAAGAACTCCACGCCATTTTACATCTTCTATTTATTTCATCAGTCAACTTTGCATTCTATGTTTTAAGCTGGCCTAGGTAAACATACTCATCAACTATGCCTATTGTCTCTCCGTTAATCTTCACTTCCTTCTTTGCAGCATGTTGGTTGTACATTACTTTTGTTTTACTTAAGTTCATTTTAAGGCCTATTTTTGAACTCTCGTTACTCAGTTCTTTCATTCTGGTTTGTAGTTCTTCTGCACTTGAAGCAAACAGGACTATATCATCAGTGAACCGTAAATGATGAAGATATTCGCCATTAATTTTAATTCCAACTTCATCCCAGTTTAAATTCTGGAACACTCTCTCCTGGACCGCACAAAACAGTTTCGGAGAAATTGAATCTCCTTGCCTTACCCCTTTTCCAACTTTAAATTTTTCACTGTCTTGATGCAGCCTAATGACAGAAGTGGCAGTCGAGTAAATGTTTCGCAGTAACTTGATGTATGCACTTTCGATGCCTTGATGTTCAAGTGATTTAAGTACTGCTGACAAGAAGACCGAATCGAAAACCTTTTCAAAATCTATGAATCCCAAACATA
This sequence comes from Lepisma saccharinum, assembly GCA_022664845.1. Classification (NCBI taxonomy): domain Eukaryota; kingdom Metazoa; phylum Arthropoda; class Insecta; order Zygentoma; family Lepismatidae; genus Lepisma; species Lepisma saccharinum. The sequence continues at coordinate 29,668 of JAGDQP010003120.1, forward strand.
GTGGAAGTTCATATTCATTAGTCCTTTCCATAACTTCATTCAATGTTTGTATGTGGTCCATTGTGCTAAATCCACGACGAAATCCGGCTTGTTCTCTTCCCTGATTAAAATCCAAGTCTATATATATATATATATATATAATTAGGGAAGGTTTTAATAATCCTTTAAAAATGGCTGCGTTTTCCACAAAACTCATATTTTTAAAAGGCATGTATATTTTCTGTTTTGTCTACCTAGAAAAGAAAATATTAAATAGTATTTTCTACAAGACAAGAAAGCAATAAACAAAGAGGAAATAAATAAACAAAAGAAATGCAATAAAATTTGTCATATTGTTGCGCAAGAGAGGGCAAAGCCAAACAAATGAAAAAAGAAAAAAAAGGTAAAGCTGCGAACCAGTAGTACATACAAACAGGATTTCTGGGAGCCTCACAAAAAAAGGGATTTACGAATTTGCAAAGAAGAAAGAAAGAAAGAAAGAGGTCGGGAAAAAAATAAAGAAGCAAAAACAAGTAAGCAAGCAAGCAAAGCAATAGAGATGAAAACGATTTCGTCTTTCCTAAAAATTTATTGCGTAATTTTACCCGTCTCAGAGGTGAAGATGGTGGTAGTGGTGATCGTCTGTATTGGTGACGTGAGAGGTCTAGAAGAAAGTCTGGAGGGAAAAAAAATGGAGAGAAAGAGAGGTGAAAAAGAACTCTGTCGTGTGGGTTTGACTACATGACGACCGACCTGCTTCCTTTTTCCCTCTCTCCCCCTCTTCGATCTGCTTCGCTTGGTTCTGCTTCTGCCTGGGTAAATTATGATTACGTGAACCTAGAGTGCTCATATTTCAAGAGGGGACGCTCGTTTATCGACACTTTGCTTCAGGAACCCAACAATGGGAAAGAAGGGAGTTGAGGCGAGGAAGGATAACAAAAAGTAAAGAGAGGAGCGGAGAAAAGGGAATGTAAGAAAGTAGTTAGAAAAGAGAGACGAAAGAAAACAGAACACGGTAAATCAATCACGTGGTTAAAAGAAGAAGGATGGTGAGTGTAGTGTGATAGTAGAAGTAGAAGAAGGATTTTTCTAGGGAAAAAAAAATAAAGAAAATTCAAGAAGAATGAAGAGTTGGGCGAGCGGGAAAGTGTGAGAGAGCAAGATGTAGATGTTTGAAGAAGGATGGCTCGTGAGAATGTGACAAGATGACAGAGAACGCCTCAAGATGGCAGCACGGGTGACAAGTGACTGTTATTCCCTTGTCAGCGACAACAAAAGCGAATAAATATGAGACTTAAAAGAGGAAACAATAAATGAGTGGGTAGGGTTTGGGCTCTTGGGTATAAGAAGAAGAAAATTTAGAAAAGTAATAACCTTCCATAGTTTGGACCCCAATTTTTTTTTTTTTTTTTGCAAAAATCAAGGGGTCGATTTGTGGGGTTCTGGAGTACCAAGGGGTACGCGCTGTTCTAATTTCTGCACACAGCTCAAATTTTTCAAGCAGAAATCAAAGAGAGACTTCAACTGAGACGTTCAGTGAAAATCCGAACACGATATTTCAAGTGGTTATCGAGATATGTCTTAATAACTATTGCGACCCAAACGAGAAATGAACTTGTGGTGTTTCGGTACAAAACGGGAAGGGATCCAAAAACTACTTACACATCTCAATATATAAAAATAAATCATTGCTCACGGTGTTTTCAGTGGATTTCTATGTGGGATTCTGGGGTACAGTGGGGTACCCACAATATCGGCTATCAAACTTCTTCCGATTCGTTTATAGGCAAAATGTACAGCACATACAACCTTATATTCAGTGTAAATTTGAAGTAGGTAAGTTAAACCATTCTCTAGTTCTGGAGTTTTAAATGTTTTTACCCCAGGGTAACAAGACATGGGGTACTGTAAGAAGACGATAAGCGACTCAAAAACCAAACACGAGTTTCACCACATTGTATTAAACTATCATTCACAGAAGTTTCCAGGGATACCTGTGTGGAATTTGTTTTAAATATTTATACCCTGTGATAACAAGGCATAGGGACCTCGGGTTGGCCGAGAGGTTAGTGCGCTCGCTTTCTGTGCGCTCAATTGCTGCCAGGGTTCGTAAACGGAGTGATTTGGAGCCTACCTTACCAAAAACTGTAGGTCGCAGCATTAGGCCATATCGGCAGCTCGTTGAAGACGTTAATACCAATTCAATCAGCAAGATACGGGCTATGGTAAGAAGACGATTAGCCACTTCAAAATTAACGATTGGTTCCACCACATTGTATTAAACTATATTCCTAGGAGACTCAGGGGTACTTGTGTGAGGTTCTGGGGTATCCTCATGACGTATTTTATATTGTGTTGATTAGATTACTTATACTTTAAATGATGCAGTTGAGTGACGAATGAAATATAAAGAAGAAGAGAAAGGTTATAATTAAGAAGGTCATTTTACTGCACAAGGAGAAAATAAACAGAAAATTAAACGAAAAAAACCGGAATCCCAAGAATTCGCTCGATACCAATTATGTGACCTCATCTGCAATATGGTAATAATGTTGAATTGATTATTACATAATGAAGAAATGTGGAATATGGCCTGAAGTTTCCGCGAAATTAAAATCTTTCATGTTGGCATCTACAGCTCAGACCGGGATGAGTGATAGGATGAGGAAGGTATCGTCCAGGGCCTTACTAAAGGTACTATCCCTGCACTTGCCTGGTGAAAATGAATTCTGGAAAGTCAGGATGGTTAACTGCTGGGTTTGAACCCTATCTACCCATTTCCGCTCCTCAGTTTACATCGTTACCGCCTGGACTACGAGGATCCATCGAAGCAGCTAGTATTCTCAGTTCCAAATAAATAATGACTGCTGTAGACTACAAAGAAATGCAAGCAAACAAATTCCCTGTTTTAATAATATCTTCGAGAGATTCAATAAAGAGTTCAGCAAATTATTATTAAAAGTTCAAATGAGATACCATGGGCAACGCGCAATTGAAAAATATTCCGGGAATCCGGGAGAAAAAGGTATTTTTTTAAAAAGAAAGTGGCAAGGGATTACGCAAGTGTACAATACAAATAGACTTCAGTTAGTCTATTAAATATTATTGAATGGTGGACTTAACTATTTTCTAAACCTCATTTTAAAATTCGTGTTATTTCTAATATTTTTAGTAATGAAAATATTGTAGTTTAAGATGCATATTGTACCGTAGTATCAACAATTTTGGGTGATAGATATTCCTTGTATTTAAAGTAAGGAATATTTTGAACACTAACTAACTCTATGGCTTATGGAACTAACAAGTTTATCGCCGCAGTAACAAACGTTCGCCATTGGATTCTATCCTGGGCAATATCAAGCCAGTTTTCATCACGAACACCTACTTCTCGAAGATCTCTTCTAATATTGTCCTCCCAACGACGTATCGGTCTTCCCAATGGTCTCCTGCCATCAGGCCTTCCAACCAGGATATAATATAATCTTCGTTTTTCCCCCATCCGAGCTACATGGACTGCCCACCTTAGTCGTCTCGATTTCATTATTTTTACAACATCTGGTGAATCGTACAGTCCGTGGAGTTCTTCATTATGCAGTCTCCTCTACTCTGAAGCCATCTCGTCCCGTTTCGGCCCGTATATCTTTCTCAAACCCGTTTTTCAAATACACGTAATATTTTAAACACAATAAGAAAAATATATTTCATTTACGAAAACTTCCGAATGTCTGTTACAGACATACTGTTCTGTTTTCGTTTCCGTTCCATTTATTGGCAACTTTAAAAGAATGCTGTCTGTTCACCTTATAAGCAACAACAAATATTTACATTCAGTGATTCCGTCATCCCCCCCCCCCCCCCACCTGTGGGGTGTCACCTGCAAAATTCTCATCAACTGAGCCCAAACTTTAAAAATTTTTGCGGTCAAAAATCGATAGAAAGCGTACAAAACTTCACTCACACCCTTTAGACACCCCTAAACTAAAAACCTGGTGGAATCTCTGTTTTCATTTCTTAAATATTTTTTTTAAAAATGTAAAAGAGAAAGCCAATACGACTTGAAAAGTTGCATATGCTTTCTATTATAAAATAAGCAACTTACAGATTAGAAACGTGGATAGCTATGGGGTTCCTTTATCTAGTAATAAGTAGGCGAAAATTTTGCGTATTGTCTTTTTTTACTTCGGAATAAGTTCATGGAATTATATCACAAATTGCCATATCAATTCTATTGGAAGTTACGTATCTTTTTATGTTATCATTTGACCTGCGAAAAAAGTAATTAGGCTATAGTCAGAAGGAAAGTCGGATTTATTTGTGTGAACGAAAGTACATTTTTAAAGATTTTTGTCTCTTTCTGTAATAATAGATTAATCATGCCATTAAAGGCGGCATGTAAGAAAGGAAGCCGAAACTTTTGCCACTTTACTTTACACCAAATAGAATAAGTAAGTGAAAGATCAATCCACATACCTAAGACGAAACTCTATATGAAAGCCTTGCTAGTTTCTGCAATATGTTAATGACATGGATTATTGCATAGTGCACAAATTTGGATTACTGACTTACGTTTTCATCAAAACATCTTGTAGATCCATATAGTTATAGGGGCTATAAAGAACATGGGAAAGTAAACAAATTCCTTCCTTGAATGGAATCTGTCATTGTTAAAAGGGTATATGTGCTACTAAACCATACATAACACAAATCCTCTTTTAACACTGACCGATTCAATTGTATTTCCAAAGAATTAATTGATTAGATCAGAAATTTATAAAAAACGATTAAAAATATACAATTGAAATATGTTCTGTGTTATTAAGGAACGAAAGTCCATATTTTAAAGAAAACCCACACTAGCTCTTTTGACTTTAAACTAAATACACCTACCGTACCCTTAAGATCCCTAATTACCGTACTCTTAAGATCCCTAATTGCCAAATAAATCGACTGTAACTAGCCTTGTTGAATTCACACATTTTTTAGCTAGACAAATTGATACTAGAGGTCAAGTAGACGTAATTTACACAGACTTTTTGAAAGCCTTTGATGTCATTAATCATGACATCCTACTTAGCAAGCTTGTAACATTCAACTTCTCAGGAAAAACTTCGCCAGTTAACAGCATCCTATTTGTGTCACCGTAAACACCGTATTCGTTACAAAAATAGTATAACCCAGGAATATGTTGTAAATTCTGGTGTGCCTCAAGGATCGAACCTTGGACCTCTTTTGTTCTTATTATTTGTAAATGACTTGCCTGCTGTCATAACATCCTCTAAGAAACTTCTGTTTGCAGATGATTTAAAAATGTATTGTAGTTTTTCTTCCGAATTGCACGCGGTCTCCTTACAAAATAATATTAAGGCAGTCTCCAATTGGTGTAAAACAAACATGATATTATTAAATATTAATAAATGTAGTGTAATGCCAGGAAAGAGAAAACCAAACTATTTGAAATTCGAATACAAAGTTAATAACTCTCCAATACTTCGAGTAGATTCTATTACTGATCTCGGTGCAACAATTAAATCTAACCTGTCATTCAACATGAACATAAATCGCCTTGTTAGCGAAGCTTACAGGAACCTCGGGTTTATAATGATGTTAACTAGCGATTTCTCGAATATTGATGTTTTAAAAACTTTATATACAGTGAAATGGACCTTGACAGGATATATATAAGCTGAGAATGTATCACAAGTTGAATGTTGTCGCTGTGCGTCTCAAAATTGTCGATATAAATTAGTAGCCATTTCATTTACTTTTATTTATTTATCTCAGGGCGTTTTGGTATGGGTTCACTCTTTGATTGAGAATATGTCTTTGGCAGGATAAGAGCAATGGCAAGCCCCAAGTCTACGCCGTAGTGTGGGCTACCAAGTCTTTCGTAAAACCTGCAGAGCTTAGTTCGCTGTCGTGGGCTTTTCAGATGCCAGGGCTAGGAACACAAACTATTCTCCAGCTGATAAGGAGTCAAAAATAGTTTAAAGTTCAAACATTATTTATTACAGAGAATTGTCTTTACACAAGGTATCTCTCTATGTGAGAGTCTCTCTGATCTGTCGAAACCCAACATAGCTTCTTACATAGATTTGCATAATAATTAACTGCGACAAAACTTATTTCAAATCAAAATAATAATAGAAAGAAACATTTAGTTTGCTGAAAACACTTGTTTTAACATTTTATATACATCTGTCGATATTCGATTATAAAACGACAAGCAACCGTTTGTATTCTTTGTCGCCACGCAGTTGAGTTACACTTCTGAAAGTTGTGACATCTACCGACAATCTCCAAAACTAAGATAATACATTTAACATTAATATAACTGAAAATATCGTTTGTTCGTATTTTTACATGTTTTACATTGATAACTTGCTTAAATATAAATAAAAAATATGTTATAATTATAATTAATTAATATAATTTGAAATAAAATAATATATCACAGCGCGATCAGTAATTCAGTAATGATAAGGTAGGTCATATCAACAGCGTATGTTAGGTCAAAGTTAGAATACACTGCAATACTATGGGATCCTAATACACAGAAGAACTCTCTGGAAATTGAAATTATACAGTCTAAATTTGTACAATTTTTGACATACAAAGAAACTGGAATATATCCTAAATTTGAAAAGTACTTAGACCTGGTAAATAAGTACAGGTTACAATCTCTTGAAAACAGAAGAATTAATTTTCTCTTAGCTTTCCTACACAAACTCTTACACAGTAAAATCGACTCAGAAAGCTTATTATCTGAATTAGGACTGTATGTACCGCATAGAGTAACTCGACCGCGTAATGCTGTCTTCCATCTTTCGGCCTAAAGAACTAAAGCAATGGACATATCGCCTATTAGGAGAATATGCTCATTATATAATTGTATCCTTAAAGAATGCCCTGAGATTGATATATTTAGCATAAATATGAGAGAATTTCATCCTTATATAAAATAATGAATACTTTATGCAGAATATGTTACCATGCAGCTCCAAATATGTATATTACATCTATGTGTGTGTGTAGAAAATGTCATTTGCCTATTTTGAACACCACAATTAGGCTATTAACCTGTTGTGCTCAATAACTAAATAAATTATTCCACACAATAATTGATTTTCGTTATTAAGATTGTGTTCTCGTTTCCATATACCTAATACCCAAGACAGAATATAATCAATATTCATGAATTTATACATTTAAGCGCTTATGTCTTGAGAACCGATCAGAAAATTCACAATATGTGTTTCTATTACAATGAAAACTCAATTTTTGTTAATAAATTTTTAATATTATTTCAACACCCGGTTTTAGTACAAACAGCGTACCCCTACACTTTCTGAGATTATAGTTCATACAATATAATAGAATTCATGGTTAGTTTGGGACTGGGTTACCATCATATTACCCTACCCCAGCGTTCCGCAAACTGTGGTCTTCGAGGCGTGCTCTTGGTTAGGCGCAAAGTGGGCAGTTGAGCCTACAAACTAATAAAACTGGTCCACCCTTGAAAACAGTTTGCGAAACGCTGCCCTACCCCATTCCTTACCATGGTGTCTAATGTTTACGATGTAATTTTTCGGTAACCGTTTAACTTATCAACTTCAAATGTTCACTTAATGTAACGTTGTATGGTATTGTGCATTTTGTCTATAAACGAATCGGGCGATCTACAATAGCCAATAGTATGGGTACCCCAAAGTACACAAGAACCCCACGCAGATTCATTTAGAATTTCCTGTGAACAATAGTTTAAAACAACACGATCATATCCATGCTTAGTTTTTAGTAGCTCATTGTCTTATTAACGTACCCCATACCTTCTTACCAAGGGGTAAAAACATTTACCACGTCACACCGCCAGAACCATTTAATGTAGATTCTTAAAAATTTCGCTTAATGTAACCTTGAATTCTACTGTATATTCTGTTCATATACCCATCTGACAAAGTTCGATAATCGATATTGTGGGTACCAGAGAATACCCCAAAACCCTACATAAGTTCCCACTGAAATTATTACCGTGAGCGATATTTTATTTAATTATATTGGCGTCTGTAAGTAGTTTTCACATTCTTTTCCGTTTCATACCGAAACCACACAAGCCCATTTTTACTTGGGGTCGCGATAGTTATTAAGTGCAATCTTGATAACCACTTAAAATATTGTGTCCGGGTCTCCACTGAACGTTTCAGTTGAAGTCTCTCTTTTATTTCTGCTTGAGAAATGTGATACAAATGTATAAGTGAGAACAGCGCATACCCCTTGGTACCCCAGAACCCCACGTAGGTTACTTTAGAATTCACTACGAATGAATGTTTAAATCAAGTCAATGACGTCCGTGGTTAGTTTTAGAGTAGCTTATTGTCAGACCCCATGCCTTGTTATCATAAGGTCAAATGTTTGTCGTGCCATATCTTGGTAACTGTTCAACTTATCTACTTCGTATTTTCACTTGATGTAATGTTGTATGGTACTGTACATTTTGCCTATAAACGAATCGGAAGATGTTCGATAGCCGATATTGTGGGTACCCCACAGTACCCCAGAATCCCACATAGGAACCCACTGAAAACACCGTGAGCAATGGTTTATTTTTGTATATTGAGATGTGTAAGTAGAGTTTTTGGATCCCTTCCCGTTTTGTACCGAAACCCCACAAGTTTATTTCTCGTGGGGTAGCAATAGTTATTCAGGCATATCTTGATAACCAATTGAAATATCGTGTTCGGGTTTTCTCTGAACGTCTCAGTTGAAGTCTCTCTTTGATTTCTGGTTGAAAAAATTGAACTGTGTGCAGAAATTAGAACAGCGCGTTACCCTTGGTACCCCAAAACCCCACAAGTTGACCCCTTGATTTTTGCAAAAAAGTTCGATTGGGATACGTAAATATGCAAGGTTATTACTTCTCTAAATTTTCTTCTTCTTATGTAAAACACCCAAGATCCCAACCCCTATCCCCCAATTCTTGTAACTCGAACATTCGATCACGGTTCTTTCGGTTTTCTGTTGGAATAAAGGCCTGTGCAGATTAAACACTTTCAATCTTCCCTGCCTTTTTTGTTTCCTTTGGACGTCAATTTTGTTTTGTCAGTCTTTACCGCTCTTCTATCATTTTTTCACACGTGTGTCTGTTCGTATGGCAGAGTAACACTTTATTCTCTGTCTGTTTGGACACACCTTCCTTATCGCTGTTTTTTTGGAATGACATTACATCTTCCGGGGATTCCGTTGGAACCTCCCTGCTCTGAGGATCCAGTTGTGACATCATCAAAAGTGCTAAACAATACTTAAAACTAATTCTAGATATATTTCTTGTTCCAATTACCAAAGTTATATTTCAATTTCAATATTTAATTTAAAAAATTTTAAAAACACGAGAAAATCTTAGGCTACGTTTCTCACAATAAGGCGAAAATGGACATTATAATGATTATGTCATAACCCTCTAATGACAAAAAAGCAGGTAGTCAAATGTGTACCACATATTTAGTAATACCATCAGATAGCATGGTGAAAGTTTACCCATCAATCATTAAGAGGTGTGGGTATAAATTTCAGTTATTCGCAAACTATTGACTGGTTCAACCATAGCTGGAATCCTGGAGAAAAGAGCGAAATTATGTTGTAAGGATTATGAATTATGTTAGGATATGTCGTAGGTGGAAATCTATCTAAAACTGCATATTGTGTTATAAAAACGTTATCTTCACCTCTGTTCTATGAAAGGAGTAGTAAAACAACATCTTTTCACCTTTCCCACAAACCTCTGTGGGTCACAAATAAGAGTCCGAACAGAACACTTTCCATCATTTGATAGAACCTTAGCAATGGGAATGGAATATCTAATTCTCGCTTTTTTCCATTCAAGCAAGAATAATTGAAAACCATGTAATTTATATTTCTCCATCCAATTTAATAAATTGGTGGCATTGGTACAGATGGGAATAAATTAGGTAACCTAATATTGCCATTAGTTACGTAGTCATGAAAAGAATAGTACCTGTTAATAATAATAAATCTCAAATTTTGGTGGTTAAGCCACACACTCTTCCGCACTTTGTTTTTCTGATTCAATCCTCGTCTCTGATTGGCTGTGGCCGATCAGTGGTTCTGTTATGGCCTTCGACTTGTAAAAGCTACACTGAAACGGCTGCCCCTCGAAAATTGCACATATGAAGTAAAATTACCGATGCAATATAATATATGCATAAATATAAATATTAAAGCAACCTCTTCATTAGAAAATTATTTGAAGCAGCAGTTTCTACATCCACGAGAAGTAACATGCGGAAATATCATAACCTGCAGTCAGCGATTTGAAGTTTCCATATTCTTCCCCTGCAGAGAGTGTCCGAGGAGCATCGTTTCGGTGCTTTGTGTGTGTGTGAAGTGTTTTTCATAAGTATATATGTGATGTGCAGTGGTTCTTTTATTCCGATTTCTTAAATAAATATAATCACCTGTGACTTTAAGCCCCTTTCCTTCAGTGTGTGCGTAAGTGATTAGTGTACCTTCAGCATGTCAGTAATTTGTTTTTCTAGTGAAAACATGAGTGAAGTGGATATGTTCGCTTCACTTGGCAAGCATCGGGGGTCGGTTTACAACCAGGTATGTATCAGTTAATGAACTTAAATTTCTCGTTCTCTCTCTGAAACCCAAGTCTGATTCACATATGTTTAGATACCGAAATTACAGCACGTTAACTTTGTTTATAAAGTGTTTAATATTTTACCTTCCATTGCAATATAGTTGGTGCTACTTTTCAAATGCACATTCTTTCCCACTCAGCATTTTGTTTGTTCATTTCGGAAATTGGTGGGGTTTATATTGCACGAAATCTCTACAGTATGTCCGTTTTGTTAAACGAATAAGTTAAACGATTTGTATTGTTTTATTTCGATTACAAGCAAAGTTCGAAACTCCTTCGTTACGTTCGCAAACCGTAAGCCAGTTTGCTCATAGAAATTCATTTTGTAAATTTATTCCTAACCCGACTATAGTATATCTTGACTTTATTATCAAATTCGGGGTCAGGCTGTGTTAAGTACAATAAATAGAAACTACTTACGAAATATTTGACAAAAGAATTTGAAATATCAAAGTTAAATTTCTGCTCAGTAGTTATATTTGTAATTAATCTTTTTCGCAGAAAGAAATGCTTTGTTTCAGTGATTGTGGAAATATTTCCAAATATTTCCAAATTGAAGGTAACCTAATCTTTTGGAAAATAGATGGGTCTGAAATCTTGTCTCTGCTCATAGGCAGAGCGTTTGAATAAAATTACCAACTGATATGTAAAATTAACAGCATTTTTAAAAACACGTTTTGGTGTGCTAAAGATTTTCTTCAGAAACTTTTTTTTACGTAATTCAGCAATGTTTGTTTCATTGCGTTTGTTATTCTTAAGCAAGAATAAATTATATTTTACCAGATATTCCTTGTTGTGTCAAGGGTTTTATGAAGAAGCAGGTAGTTTACCATCTCTGTGGTATTACTGTAAAGGTTCCCAACCCTTTCGCTATTTCAGTCCGCGAAGTGTTATTTCATGTGTATATGACAAAGTAACTTTAGATGAAGTTAAGTTTTGATATTTTGATTCGATGCTTCAGCAAACATTAGGGAATAGTCAAATAAGTTGAGCTTATCTCGATTTCGTGATTTATGTTAACTAGTGCGCGGCTGCGTTGAGCCTTGTACATTTTAGGGCCTTAGTTGCGTTAGGTCACTAAAATAACGTTTTGTGTTCTGCTTTCCTGAGGGATGTTCTAGCCTCCGTCTACCCTCTTTTTGGGGGTGCCTTTTCCTTCATGCTGCTTTTTGCCAACTTTCTGGGTTTTAGCACTTCTTTTCGGGGTTCTTCCATGCATGCTTCGTAGTTTTAGACTAGTGCATGTTCTGTCTTCGATGGTCCTAGACACTGATGGGTAGGTGCTCTCCTTGTCTTCAGGTCCGATAGCGGTTCTATCTTTTTTTTGTCCCCTCCCCCGTAGCGTAATGTAGGCTTGTCTCCCAGATAGCCTTTGCCACGTTATATGAAGTTTTGGGTAAGCCCCCTTTCGGCAACATGGCGCCCCTGGCCCCCTTGTTTGCTCTTGTGTCTACCTGCATTTGAGGAGAAAGTCCAGTACATTACATCTCCCCTATGACTCTATTGTGGAACATATGATATCAGTTCGTACTTTGCAAAAACAGAACTTTAGAGATCAAATTTTAGTGTTTCTCCCGTCACTAATGCCTTCTCTTTCTCCTGTGAATCACTCTTAGTAATTCTTCCATGCTTTGACGAATAAAATTGAAACTAAAACGAAATAAAGTAAGATCTTCTTGTGGATGATTTTTGTGAATAGCCGGTCACCCGCCTGCTGAGCGACAAGTGGATCGTCTCCTCCTGAGTTTCCTGTCAGTATTCACTATCACATCATCGTGAATATCGTTATCGTCGAATATCACGATAGGAAACTTTGTAATCTTAAAAAGTGAAAATATTAAGAGAGAGCGCTAATTAAAATCTACGCTTCTTGTTACATAGAATTTCCTTGTGACTTTCAAACACAAGGCCACAAAACATTCCATCGTTTGCACAGACACAAGTATAAAACTTGTAATTAGGGATTCATTAGATTTCATATTATCGGGTGATTCTCTGTAGTTTAGTGTATACTGTGAATGCGTTTCAATATCAGGGTGAGTCATATGTTCATAGCGTTTGGTGGCTCCGCCCACTCGATGCCGGAAAACCATGTGCAACGTGTAGAACAGGTGAAGGTGATGGTGGCAGAAAACGTGTCACGTGTCTGTCTGATCACAACGCTAACGGTGTGTGGAAGGAATTACGCGTTGATTACATAGTTGGCAGGACAATGGCTGAGGAGAAACTTGTGTGTCGTGTGCTTCTGCGCCATTACTGGAAAAAGGGGTTGAATGCAGCAGCAGCAGCCAAGGAAATTTGTGCCGTAGAAGGTGAAGGTACTGTCCACCCGTCCACAGCTAGAAAGTGGTTTCAACATTTTCGGTCTGGTGACACAGGTCTCGACGACAAGCCCAAGAGTGGACGCCCTGTGACGACGGATATCAATGCCCTCCTGAACTCTGTTGAAGGAAACCCAGGAACCAGTACCCGTCAGCTGGCAGATGAGGTCCAGACTCACAAACCAGTGTCGTTCGTCATCTGCATCAACTTGGGTTTCGCTCCAGGCAACCGAGAATGGTTCCCCATGATTTGACTCCCGCTCAAGCTCAACAACGTGTGACCCTGTGTGAAGAACTGCTTCGAGACCCAACTGACGACAGGTTTTGGCGGCGGATCATCACGAATGATGAAAAGTGGATATTTCTTCGTTATCCTGACATCGGGAAACAATGGCTTCGACCAGGTACCGAGGCGCAGCCAGTGGTTCAAAGAGGGCGGTTTGAAGAGAAGACAATGCTGTGTGTGTGGTGGAATTTCGAAGGTCCGGTGCACTGGGAGCTCGTTCCGCATGGTCGTTCCGTAGATGGGACATTGTATGCTGAACAGCTGTAACGGATATACAACATTGTGTGCCTTCGGTATCCAGCACTGGTAAACCGAAAGCGACTACTCCTCCAATTTGACAACGCTCGATGCCACAGGTCAAGAAGAGTCCGCCAGCACATTGCGGACATGGATGGCGTGGACATTTTACCACACACACCCTACAGTTCCGACCTTGCGCCATCTGATTTTCACCTGTTTCGTTCAATGACACACTTGCTGCGAGGCAGACAATTCCATTCCGTGGATGATGTGACAACTTGCATTACAGAGTCCTTTGCTTCAAAGCCTGCAGCCTGATATCGTCAGGGGCTTGTGTCACTGGTGGAACGTTGGAGAAGGACCATACAGTGTGATGGGATGTACTTCGCCGAATAGGCTTCTGTGGTACAGGGTGAGGCGGGTACTGCACATTATTCATTAAACGCTACGAACATATAACTCACCCTGGAAGATCGATTTTGTGTACTTACATTTTTTCTTGAATTTTTCAAGAATAATGTAAACAAATTAGGACGAAGCCCTGACCGCCTGCAATGTCCATGCATTGTGGGAAGAACTTCGACCTCATATTTGATGATCTCGAAAAAGTTCTTTTCCTGGGGTTTTATTTAAGGCGGCCAGCTCCTTCCCCAGGTACCCACAATGCACTTCAAATTGCTAACATCCAGAGACAATTATTTGGTGGAGCTTTTGCCGGGCTTTTTTATACATGTCTCTGGGAAATCAAGAACTAATATTTTTTATTATTTGCATGCCAAATACATGTGAAATTTCTTACAAGACTTGCATGACTTAAAGGTGTGTATCCCATAAGTTTTTACAATCTGGTAAGTCACATTTATAAATATATGCAACCATCGCGTATGGTTTCGTAAATAATCTCTTAATAAAATATATGTTTAATGTTTCTAATCTCTAATAAATGCTCAGGACATATGAACTTCAAAACTATGAAACGAATTCTTTCAAACCAGCTAAAAGGTCTCAAATGTGATAACTGTGACATTTCTTTAATGACATTTTGCTTAATACATAAATTTTGCTGCATCAATTCGACAACGCATTGCCATTAATTTATGGTGATTTCAGTAAAAAAAACAATATCGATGCAGCGTTGTGATCGATTTATCAAACTGTGAGACACGCGTAGTAGCTCTGCCTGAGGGATGGCAGCAATAGCGCTTTCAGTGTTCTGCTGTAGCTCTTCCAGTGTGTGGGGATGTTTTGAGTTCACCTGAGCCTTCAACTTACCCCACAGGAAGAGGGGTCAGACCAGGAGATTTTGCTGCCTCTGTTGACTGTCCTATCTTCAACGAGCGCTTCATGAACTCGTGACAAGGTTGCAAGTGTGGTGTGTGCTATTGCTCCATCTTGCTGAAAATATCAATAGAGTCGTTCATTTTGATGATCCAGAAATGGATTAATCTGATTCTGGACATGCCAATGAGAATTAACAGTTTGATGAAAGAATAGTGTTATGATTGGAAAACCGGACATTGGGCACCAAACAACAAACTTAAAATTACCCAACGGATATTGAACGTATTAATGAGGATTTGCTGATGCATAATGATGCGTGTTCTGTGACTTCCCATATCCGGACAGGCTGAACCAGACCATATCTGAAGGAATGAAAACAGTTGAGGATTCAAAATGCCCTGTTTTCAGTTTATTCAGAAACCAACCTTGAGAGGATTATAAAAAAATATGTATCATCCAAAATTGGAGATAATTTCTGTGAGAGGAGAAACATTTAAAATTTTAAAGAAAAGGAACACGTATTTTGATAAAAGTATGCCTTAGAACCTGTACATACTGTTGCATGAGTCATTGTCCATACGAAGGTTATAAAAATCTTGGAAGAAAACAGGTACATTATATTACAAATTAACAGTATACTTCGTTAAAAAATATTAATATGATCGTTACTCCCTCCTGAGTTTTAAAGGAGGAATTTTTAGTGAAATTTTACATTGTACTGCCCCTCCCCCAGCACATAATAAGATGTAATAATAATATAAATTGCACAACAACAGATGCACCATCTGTTTGCTATTTTGGTAACAAATATCTGATACGTTTTAAACATATAAATCTGATGATAATATTTTAAAATCTATTTTGTGATACATCACAGTATTTAGTTTACAATCAATGGCAGGAAAGGAGATGGTGACGAATGCAGACACAAAATGTTAATTGATAATTCTTAAGAACTTGTTAAGAAAGAGAGAGAGAGAGAGAGAGAGAGAGAGAGAGAGAAAGGACAAATCCTACCTACCCCATAACGCATCAGTTATAGTTTTCATTAATTTCGTCATACTTTTAATGTGAAGAAATTTTTGTCAGTAAACAAGAATTTGAAATTAATAATATATGAACATCTAAACAACCTATCCCTTGTACTCTATGACAAAATACCATCGCAATAGCTTATTTGTTTCATCAGTCCAATATCTGAATCGCGCCAATATCTGAATTAGATCCTGATATAAAAGGTAAAGGACGTGCGCCGTGGACGGTACATGGTAGATGTCGAGGTAGAGCTCCATATATTCTCGACCTATTTTACCTCGACCGCATTTACCTTCCAAGCTGGCCAGGAGTACCAAGGAAGCTCCGGTAATTAATTTGATAGTATGTTGAATGCACTTCAGAGCGCCAAATATGGGAGCACTCTCCAAAGTCCTGACTGGAATTTGAATCCAGACCTACAAATTTGCATTGCGACGCACTACCGCCTGACCCACAAAACAATATATTTTAATATTATATAAAGAAAGGCATTATCAGAAGGTTATTCTACGTAACATATTTGTTTCGTTAAATAAACAAGAATTCTCCTTATCAACTGAAAGTTGAATTAGTGACAAATGTATTACTTATTATTTAATAATGAATTATTTGCCAAGAAATCTCAAGGCAAATCAATTGATTTTTGAATAAAAATCTTCATACATTGCTGCGATACTACGTAGCTACAACATGTAGGGTAATAACTTGTAAATGTGAACAATAACACGTTAGATGTAATGAACAATTAACAAATTTGTTTTCTAATTGTCAATATGTTAACACAAAATAGCAATGAATAAGAAAAATGCTAAAGCAAAGCGTATTAAGATGTAAAGCCGTGTGTGGCCATAAACTTAAGTTTCGAGCCGCTGTAAAGAATATAAAAAGATGGAACACAAAATGGAAACAAAAAGTGAGAAAATATATATTGAATCGCGAATGACTTAAATCTTAAAATACTGATGAATCTTCAATGTCTATGAAGACTGAATGATTCTTAAAATAAAATAAAAATCCATTATTTGTTTACGTATTAAGAAAACTGAATCTTAAGCGTAAGTTGCTTTTAGAATAAATGCTCGTCTTTAAATCGAACGTTCTGGATTTGTTGCAAACAATCTTATTGTTTTATTTTAACTAATGGTATTATTTTTTTTCAATATGCAAACCTAATTAATTCTTTCTTAGTTTGTCATACAGCACATATGTTACGGATAAGTATAGAACCCAATGAAAATAAATTTTGAATCGATCTAATATCATTGCTCTACCAAATATGATTATGCTGGCCTTGTAAAATAGAAAAGAACCGTAACAAACAGAATCATTGCCCATGAGGAAAATTCGACGGGCCGCCGGTGGCCTACCAACCATGAAGGCAGGCCACTGGAGGCCCGCCGAGTTTTCCTCATGGGGACAGGTAAATAATCCTTAATTCTTAAACCAGTAGATGACTCGCATTCATTGCTCTTTAGCCAGTTGAGAGTAAATACACATTTTACTATATAT
>JAGDQP010003120.1:47375-97098 GCA_022664845.1 Lepisma saccharinum
AATGCTGTCAGTCAAACTCTATCTTTCCTACTCTTTTACTCTGAACATACAAAATTATTCAGAAAGTATTGTACAAGTGTTTATATACATTCTTCAACTGTTAAGGTGCTTTGAGTTTTCTTTCCATATTATTAAGTTTGTTTCTTTTATTTTTGCGAGGTACTTTTATAGCCAATTATGCTCAGTGCCTTGCTTATTCCCTATATACGGAAATAAATTAAATGTTTCCCGTTACCAAATAGAAAAGCAATCGAATGTGATTTTCAACATTAGATACAGAATCCCTATTTCAATTGTACGATATGAAATAACTTCTAGTACATCATTATAAAGATTCAACCTTCTCTATACTAAAATCGTTCCAACTGACGGTTTAAATAATAAAAAAAGATAAGCGAAAATTCTCTGCCAATTAAACTGTCAATTGCAATTTAAAGTCTGAGTATTGTAATCTTTAAAAGCAATGTGCTAGAATTAATTTCAGCCCATAGATTTTAAATTTACAATAGGAGTTCTCTATGTAATGCTGAAACCAAACATTTGGTTATTTTTATTTGGTAACGAGAAAGGTTTTATTACTTTCTGTGTACAGGGAATAAGCAAGGCACTGATAATAATGCGCTATAAAAGTGCCACACGATTGAGAATTCCCTACTCTAATGCTCAGTGCCTTGTAAATTCCTTATATATCACAGATGAAGGTCATTCATTCAATGAGTTTATTCCTCTACCCCTAACGTCCCTCTTTAAATTTCAGTCACACACTCGGAAGAAAAACTCCTATATGACTTACAATCAATCGGACTTTAAATACAAGTGTTAAAGTTCCTGGCTTCCCAGCAGGCAAAAAATAATCATCTGATCATAATTTATTGATTACATAAGATTGAAATTTTGCATAAATTATTATTCATAATCGTAAAAGAATTGAAAGCAGAAATTGTACTTTCATACATGTGCTAGAAAACAACTATTAAAAGTTTCAAACAAGTGGAATCCAGTTTAAAGGAAATTTAATCATTTCAGAACACATTTCTTCCTACAGTTAGTAACCCTACAGTGGTAACGTAAGAAAAAGCCATATTATTGGTAACGTTGGGTCTGTGAGACCCATTCATATTTTCTGTTTGTGGGTTGAATAAAACTCTGGGCTATTGACATTCAATAACCAAGTTTTATTCAATCCATAAATAGAAAATGTGAATGGGTCTCACAGACCAATAATTCAATAACCGAGCTTTATTCAATCCACAAAGAAAATATGAATGGGTCTCACAGACCCATAATTCAATAACCCAGAGTTATATTCAATCCACAAACAGAAAATATGAATGGGTCTCACAGACCCAACATTATCAATAATTATCATCATCATCATATTCAGCCGTTTTCTATCCACTGATGGATCAAGGCCCCCCTCTTTTCTTTACACGTATTTAGAATTATAAATGTATTAAATCGAAAAGATTTCAAACGTTGAAGGAAAATTAATATTTTTTAATCACTAGAGTTACAAGAACAGTTCGCTGTATAAACAGAATGTAGGGTCTACATCACGATCATCTTCCTCTTCAGAGGACATTTTGCCTAGTTCATTTTATAACATCCGTATTATTTTCTCAGCCCATGCCACATAAATTTCGGTCATTTTAAACACACGCACTTGTACATGAACTCCAAAGAAGGAAAGCCGACTGGGTGGCCGTGCGGTCTACGGCGGTAGGCCAACGGCTCGAAGGTCCCGGGTTCGAGTCCCAGCTGGGATATAGGTTGGATTTTAATTAGGAGGTAAAGAGCCGAATCGTGACGAGCTGAAGTCCAAAGTTACTAGACTGGCCCATATAAAATCAAGTTTACCAAGTTTATCTATCCAAAGAAGGAAAATTGTTATAAAAACATCTTCAAAATGTAATGGCAGCGATAAACAATTGAATTTCTCTCAACAAATGGAGCATACAAAGCTTCATCAACAAAAGAGTGTCGTCATACGTTGAGTCTACTAGATTCTAGCTCCAGAAACTATCCCCTTGCCCAACAGTGTGTAGCTGAAGAAGACAACTAGTTTCCTAAAATAAAGGAATATATTAAGTCGTAAGGTTGAGAAAGAACGAGTCATGCACAGCGTCTCCAGATAATACTACGCTCAAATAAGTATTGATCTCTGGTCTGACAGACCCAACGTTATCACTGTAGGAAACGAAATAACAGTTATGGTAAACATACGATTAACAAATGGTAATGCAGGAATCATTTGGTTAGGAGGTACATAAACTCCGAATTGTTAGCAGTCGTAATGCCTTCTATTTACACCGTTTTTCCAAATTTCATGGAAAATATCTTTATATTGCTTCACAGACAGAATAAAATAAGAAATATTTTAATAAAAAGATACAAAACGCATCATTAAAAAAATATATCACTATCAACGCCTTAAAATACCAATATCTTAAAATACCTGTGTAAATCAATATAGAATTGACTTATTGTATTCAAGCTTTTAACTCTTCTGGACAAAGGCATTTAAACATTTCAGTGGAAATTTTAATATATGGAGCTCCTGCGTAGCCTAGTCGGTAACGCGCTCGACTTCAGTGCGAGCGGTCCCGGGTTCGATTCCCGGTGGAGGCTCAAAAAATTTCGGTGTTGAGTACAATTAGCATCCTGAGTACAATTAGGGAGCTGCTGTGAATAAAAGACAGTGGCGATCACAGTGAGAGCTTCGGCTCTCCTCTCTTAACCCGTCTGGTCATCGTGGGAGCAGTAAACCAACTCCTCCCTTCGGGGAGAGGCCTCATCCATTAGTGGGATGAATATGGCTGTGATTTATTATATATACATTTATTTATTTTAGAAACATGTCAAAGTCAGCGAAATGCAAGTGTAAATTCAATGAGACGTATGTGAAATCTAAGCATCCCTGTTTTTCAAAGGAAAAAACGGAATACGATGCCAAATGTGTGATATGTGAATGCGACTGCTAAGTACAAGTAGGCAACAAAAGTATTTTAACGTGGATCGCCATATGAGTACAGAAAAACATAAGAAAGCAGTAATCGATTCCGCCAATTGTGAAAATATTAGTTCCTTTATTAATACGTATCAAGTTTAACTCGATGAAAGGATAAGTGAAATAGAACGTGTCATTCAGTTTATCATCACATATCCTACATGTTAAATGACTATGCCCTCAACTATACCGACAGATATTTGGTGATTCAGAGATAGCTAAATAGTGTCTAAGACAGACAATAATAAAGAGTCTGATTGCTGCACATCTTGTATCGGGGCGTCAGCAGATGCAAACAACCATCGATAACTGAAGATATTCCACGTTCTCATTTAGTACTTTAACAGAAAAAAAGGACGATATTCAAACAAATATTACTACACTCAAAACAGCAGCAACAGAAAACACTATTCACAAATTTATTTGTCTAAACAAATCAATCTACGCGTAATTTCGAATGTGTTGCTTTTAAATGGTGACAATGGAAAACTGAATTTTCGATGACTTCTGAAAACCTGGTGGAAATGTTTTGTTTTTCCTTCACGGAAGAGCTGAATTAGGGAACTTAATTGACGTTGGCTGCCCAGTTTATATTGGTAACAACTCTGAGTACCATGGTTGTGACCAAATAAAGTATGATATTGAGAGGATTGTGATCAAAATTTTCATTTAAAAAAAAATATATGTATACGTACAGAAACAAGATGAATGGAAATACATGCGCTACGAAGGAACTGTGCAAAGACTGTATTTTCTAATATAATTACCAGCATCATATCTTAACCAAGTAGAATCAGCAAGGGATTCTGCCAGGATTTTCAGTTTGGAGGGGTGTAAAGTCAAAATTGGGAAGGTGTAACTGGAATTTTGCACGGTTTCTATCGATTATTAACCGTAAAAGTTTTAAAGTTAGAGTGGTGTTCTTGAGAATTTTGGGGGGTAGGGTGGGGTCCGGCGGAATCACTGAAATCGACTGACTTCGGCAATTCTTAAATTTTCGCCTCTGTAACTTTTAGTTTTTGTACGGAGGGTAAATAGAGGTAAACATTATCGTGTTTCACCCTCTCTAAACTTCACAACTCCCTCACTAACGTTTCTTAAACATGATAAAGCTCAGCATAGGCAAGAATTAAATTAGTGGGTGGTGGTAAAAAGGTTGCCAATTAAATATTTCTATAGTCTATTTAGTACTTCGTTATATACTTCTATAAAGAGATTCTTAAACCAACTAAGATATAAAATAGGTAAAAATTTAGTACAAATATATCATGACTTACACCTATGGGCCGTCATTTCTTTAACGATGTATTAAATTCTACCGTTGCATGGAGATCGAATATTTGTCATTGTTATAAGAGAGATGGTAATCTCGATTGTTGTGCTTTTCGTATTCGATTGCACTACTGAAATTGGGCAGTAAGAAATTATGAAAATTAACCATTATTTGAGTGATTTAATATATACGACACAGATAAACTTTATGAACACCTTGTAACGAGTAGGAGTTTAATTTCCAGTTAACCTTTTGATAGCTAAACCTAAGGAGAAAATAAAACCTTAAATTTCTTTGGAAACGAAACTAAGCTTTTCAATAAGTTCATGTTATATACTTAAGGCAGACCTAATGGCAACATACTGAATAACGAAATTAGGATGAGTTTTTTTAAATGGTGAGAACTAATAAAAAAAAAAGACCTGACAGGTTTTTAGAGTCGTTGGTTTTAAATCAGACTAATAAATTGAGGTTGTTGTATCCGAATCTCAAATCAGTTTCTCTCTCCCTATTTTGGTGGAGGCACTAACCTGTTACAGACAGACAGAGCGAAATTACAAGCCAAAGTAGAGAATTTCTCTAAATTATAGTTTATTCAGTTGTTCACGTTGTATGAGAAACATTACAGTGTAAAAATGAAAAGAAAAATCACCCAAAAAGAATGCACAAACAAATACTGGAAAATGTTATTACTTTAAAGATGTGAAGAGAATGTTTCTAAACGTTGTTTTATAAAATATGGCAAAACATATTTCACAAACTCCAAATCCAGTTCAGAGGCCATTTTAGATTGGAGTCTACACAGCAAGAACAACAAAGAGAAGAATCTCAGAACGACTCAGTTCAGCCTTTATTGAAGCGGTGTATTGTACGAAGGAAAATATAAATTGTATATCCGCACAGTATAGGAAAGGTAGTTATTCAACTATTTTCACATTAAACTATAAAATGTTTGTGTTATTTGTGTAGGGTATTTGTCACAAACGTTTTCGAGAAATCATCATCATCATATTCATCCATTTTCCATCCACTACTGAATGAAGGTCTCCTCCCTCTTTTCTTTCTACATATCTCGGTCTGCTGCTATCCTCATCCATGTAGCTCCTGAAAACGCTTAATTTCATCTAACTATCCAGCATATATTTAGAGGATTCTTCTTTCCGTTTTTTTTGTCATACTCGATATTCTGGACAATTACCTGTGGTGACACGCAACTTACTAATAAAGGACAAAATGACACTTTGTTCCTTCACAGAGGAAAGTAGTTGCAGTGAAACATATAAGTAAGAAGGAAGCTATGATTCCGCCACCCTGTGGGGGTGTCACACCCCTAAATCCTCTAGAACACCCCGCAACTTTAACATTTATGGGGTCAAAAATCGATAGAAACCGTGCAAGATCTACCTGTACCAAACCTAATTTTGACTTTACATCCCCAAAACTGAAAATCCTGGCGGAATCCCTGGGAGGAAGCCGGTTAAGCAACGTGTTTTGGAACGTGTTTAAAATATCATGATTTTAATGACATCATTGTTGTATTAATAGGTGAGACCATTGTGAATTCAAAGAGCTACTCAGAGGTGAAACCAAATGGCTAACATTTACATCCCGGTTCAGCTACTATATACTACTAGAGTAAATTACTGGCTGCAATCTCGTTGACCCCTGTCGTCAAAAGACGGCAAACCAAAAGCCAGCACCTATTCGATAGGTGATGAATTTACGTCCATACAAAAAGTGACGAAAAAGTAAAAAAAAAAAAAAACCGCGATGTAATTCCCGCTTTTCATACAAATCATTACATTACTGACACACGGGATTGCTTACATTTAAGGTTATTACTTACAAAACTATAGTTTATTGCTAAACACGTAAGTGTAAGAGATTTAAAAATGACTATTCATTTTGTCTGTAAAGTTTGTTGCAATATTACTAGAACAAATCCTTACTTGCCTCATCAAAAGCTAACCTAATAGAGTAATAGCATATAATCATAAAATCTTGAGTCATAATAGTTTTCATAATATGACTTCTCTTATTCTAAGAAGACTGTGAAGATGTTGAAGGGACATAGTACCTCATTAATGCACGCAGGCAAAATAATATCTTTAATATCTGTAATTAACAATCTGGTCGTTCAACAAGAAAAGTAATTCTGGTGAGGGGGAGAAAGTAATGTGAAGTGTAAATAATTTTTCAGTAGGATACGTTGATTTAAAAAAATTAGCTTAAAATCCTGTCTCAAATTATAATCTAAATTGGACTAAAATTTAAACGTCGTATTAATATATTTTTTTTAAATCTTGCGGGATATTGTAGACTGTTTGCCTGATACACAAAGAATAGAAATATATTTTTACTATTGTGTCACAAGTTTTGTTATGGATAGTACATATTAATGGTGCTTTACAGATATATCGTATTTCAAAAAAAATAATTATACAGGAGAGCGAAAAAAACTCTAAATGTCGTGTGTGCGCTGATTAGTTTCACGCTCATAAATCAGATTGTATTACACTAAACATAACCCCAGTAGCACATGCACGTTGGCCACTGATGGGACCCACATCGCTCCACATCACTAATTTTTAATCTTTCGCCAGCGACCTTAATCACTCATCTAAGTTTACGGAGAATTTAAACATTCACTCTCTCTCATTAACATGAGGATGGATAGACCTACGCTGCATCTGCTTCGAAATTGTATATTTTGTGACCATATATCACAGGATAAATATAACAACCGAAGAAACGCAGGCGCGGGGGCGAGGGGGTAGGTATAGCAGATAGTTTTTGTCAAGAGAAAAAGATGTAGGGAAGTAATTATTTCAATGATAAATATTAATTTAAAAATGAATAGTCTGAAAATAACATTGATAAATAGTGATCCAGATTCGAATTGAATCGTCGCGTTGGGTGCATTTTCTTTAAATATTAACAACTATTTTCTTATCAATGTTTACTGACATTAATGGACATTGGTATTGCATGTACACTATTGTCAGGCGTATCACGAAGAACGGTAGTTTTTCGAGTAACGCTAAGCAACGAGTCTGCTAGTTGCACTGACATATATACAGCTAATTTCGGATCTAGCAAACAATAAGCACGCTTTTGATAGTTCAAGTTGTATTTGAAAGCTCTTTGCCATACTAAAACACTGAAAAAAAATGGATAGGTAGGACCTCCCTGAGACCCCCTAGGGAGGTTTGAAAAGAAAATCAGAATTTCACATTTCTAGTGATAGCACTTAGCACTTATCATATATGCGGCAGAAGTTTACGGAATCGTAATCTACGCTTCAATACCTTTCAAACGGTGTATCACACGTTAAAATCGGTGAAGGGGTTCAAAAGTTATGACCTTTCTAGCCCAATCACAGAAATTTCACAAATGATAGAAAAGGACCTCTGTCATTCTGTCTGTCTTCTTGCTTTAGTCCATGCTTAATGACATAGGGCACTTAGGGTGATAGAAATACGGTAAGAACATTAACATTTAAAATAATTTATTTTAGCAGGGTATAACAAATGGACTCCAGAAGTCGCCATGGCCCCTTAAAGAGCAGTATAGTGAAGAGAAAAAAAACAGAAAGTTTCAAATCTGGAATTAAAATCTACATGCCGTTTCACATTTCATAGAACTAAGTTCTACCCCCCCCCCCCCCCCCACCACACACAAACGCCTGAATACGTCACTGTGTCCTCCAGGATATCTTAATCGGTTCAACGCAAATAATGACCCGTTCCAAATACAGGTAACACCCAAATATTGTGGGTTCTGTTGGCATATGTAATTTTATAAGATATCAACCCACAAAATTCCGTCGTTCGTGAATATAAATTCACCGGCACATAAGAAGAAACTCATGATTAAGCATACATGGACAATGTTGATGTTTCTCACACATGCAACAGGCCTAAAGGACACTGCTACGTCATATGGACTATCCAATTTTGCGATCATTAATTCTGTCTGAGCAATGGAGCATTTTCCTTTGTTTCATACATACAACTATTTTTTTTCAATGTGCATATCCGGCAGTATGTAGGTCACGGAAAAAACAAACAAGATCTATTTGGTGTCGTCCAAACAAGATCTATTTGGTAATATAAAGGATTTAAAAATGTCTTCTCACTACGCAAAGTTGATTAACTTACGTGATTTTAATTCCACGCCAGAGGTTTAACTTTTCGTTTACTCAGGTTTACGGAGAACTGAATCACACACCAGTGACGTTAATATAATTTAATGACAGGTTTACGGAGAACTTAATCTCTCGCCAGTGACCTTAATAATTTTCTCAGTCAAGTTTACGGAGAAAATAATATGTTGAGAGTGAGCATCATTGACTGACACAGGTTTACGGAGAAATTATTCTCTTGCCAGTGATCATCACTGACTCAGGTAGGTTTATAAATCAATATAACTCCTCATGATAAATAGCGATTAATATCCAGTGCATTACACCAAGTGCCGATTATGTTTATATTAAAAATACAATCCCATATAAAAACAATAAATTATACATTCTTTTATCTCGTAATATGAACTACTGCCTTTTCTGGCTGATCTTTCCTCTATTTTGGAATCTCTAGCTTTTTCATCGTTTTGTTAATTAATTATTCTTAACTTAATTTTAAAACAATGTTATTATACTTTGTCTCCCAGCAGGTGACTCTCCAGGTGGTATATAGGGGAATGTAGAGAAGATATGATGGATACTGGAAATATTCCGGGGCGGCCCATAACCGGTACTGCTGTCTTGAAGGATCTACAAATGCTAAGGCACGAGAACTTTGAAGAAAAATATCATGGTGAAGGGAAGCAGATTTACTATTACCACTCTGAGGTTGAAGATAATTGACATCAGCAAAGCTCAGGGATAGCTAGAAGACGACATCTTGGATGTTTTTCTTTATTGTGAGGTCGCATGACTTACAACTTTACACCGCTAAATCATGTCAAGCTCTGTAAAGAAACGTTAATGGATTCTCTGGGGTAAAATATTCCGGAGGCAAATTACCTCCTTACTCAGGCGGAAATTGCTTCAGAAGGCTCCAAGAATAGGATTCAAAAGTCCTTAAAATAGAAACATGGAATATACGAACGGTATACAAAATGGGCGCTATTCATCATATGGCTGTAGGCGAGACTGAAAAATACCAGTTGGACATCATAACGACACAAAAAAGTCCGGTGGGTGAAGATAGCATTCGATAGGTAACATGCATTTTCTACTACGGGAAACTGTTACCCAATTTCTGAACAGGATTCCTAATTAAGAACGGTATTCTTCCGGCGGTTGAGAATATGAACTTCGTGAACGAGGGACTATCGTTCCTATATTACGATACTTTATGCTAACGTCAAAGATACATTTTCGATGGACTAGAAAGGTTATTTGAACGGTTACCGAGGTATAACACGAAAATTGTGTTAGGTGACATCAACTCAAATAGGGGTAGGACAGAATATTTTGGACCTACTATACGCAAATAAAGTTTTCACGAAAAGAGCAAAAACAATGGAGAAAGACTGATAACTCTCGCAATTTCGAAAAACCTACTAGTAAAGAGCATGCACGTTAAACATAAAGACATAGTTGTTACACATGGATATCTCCAGATGGCAAGACAGAGAACCAAATCGATCACGTAATAGGAGATAGACGAAGACATAGCAATATAACGCAAGGTGGGGTTTGCAGAGAAACGGAAGACGACACCGACCATCAACTTGTGATCACAAAAATGAGGGAGAAGCTATGCATCGCGAACAGGGAAAGCAAGGAATCAAAACAACTGAAATTCGAAGTCAAACAATTAGTAAATCTGAGCCTAAAATCAGAGTACGAATTCAAACTCTTAAATATGTTCGAAATCGTAGCCGACTCGAGTAATAGTAAAAAATGACATTAATATTGAAATTGATGTGAATAAGATGTGAGGAGAGATTCGTTATACAGTGAACCAGCTCATCGAAAAAAAAACTGTAGATGGGAAGAAACTGCAGAAAAAACATCCCTAGATGTGATGAAGAATGACTTACACTTCATGAGGAACGAAAACAAGCTAGGCAACGATGGTTAAGTCATAAAGCCGAAGCAAATACGAAGCACTACAGTAATGCGAAAGGTAAGGAAAGATGCGGGTATAGAAACAAATTAAGAGACAATATTTGACGCAAAAAATCCGGAATATAGATAAAATCAGTAAGACCTTATACAAAGTGGTAAACACGTTTAGAAAAGGTTACCAGATGAGGTTAGGGATTATTAAAAATGAACGTAGAAATCTTCAAGTTGTTAAGACTAAAAATTCTCAATGTGTGGAAAAGGATTTTCGACAATGTACAGAACGGAGAACAAACAGAGCAATATTAAGTCAATACGGCATAAACAACATCCCAGCCGAATTAATTAAAGCGGAAGGATCAGCACTAGTCAAGAAATTACATCAATTGATAAGTGCTATATGGAGAAAGGAGGAGCTCCCAAAGGAATGGAAAACCTCAATAATAGTTTCGGTTTATAAAATAGGCGATAAATCGGACTAATAATTACCGCGGAATCTAGTTATTCCCAGCGTACCAACACATATCAACGTATATAAATGAAGTAATCGGAAATCACCAATGTGAATTTAGGAAAAATAGATCCACGTTGGGCCAAATTCTCACCTTGAAACAAGAATTAGAGCAGAAGTGGGAATACCATTTGTTCATCGGTTTTAAGAAAGGATATAGTTCTATCAACAGAAAACAAGTGTGAAGGATATAGTCCTTTGTAGCCATTTACGGAGTCGAACACTATGTGAAAGATAAACCTGATACTCTTTTCATACTCGCTTAGCTTTTCTAGTTAAAAATTGGGGGAATGCTCTGTGAGCATTGTATCTTTAATTGACATGAGCATCAGGTGCTCCTTAACCGTAAATGCATAAATGATACGAGAGGATTTATGTAAGAGAACATAAAATCTTTAATGTTATTATTCTACAATAATTCACGGACGGGAAGAATGTTGAAGAGTACCTTAAACATATGACATGGTCCTATTCAGTTAATATAATAAATCATAAAGTATCCTAACAACAATACCAAAGCAGAGAGAGAATGTACACAAATATATCACAATCATAAAGTTCACAACTGACCTGGCATTGAGATGAGAGATGACACACTCATGGATTTTGACTTCGAGCAATTCTGATATTCTTAATGTTCTTGTCCCAAAGAAGAAATCAGAATCAACTTGCACTGATGTTAACTACTGTCCATTGTCACTGAAGAATAACAAATACTGTGCGCTTATGCCGTTCCATAAAGTAATTGTTAATTGAAGAATAAAAGCATATTAAAGTATGCTCTTCTTATAAAGTTCAACTTCGTCGTGATCTGGTTCCGAACTAAACACTTAGTGTAAAACTAAGAACTGTGAGTAACACCACTCTCAATACTGGTCAGAGAGGGAGTGCGGCGGTACTTGAAGTCACTAACAGTCTATATTTATATTCAGTTTTAATTCGATTGGTTCTTTCCTTTTCACCAAACACCACTTGTATCATATCTAAAGAATTTGAAGAATTCAAAAAAAGGAAATTAATGAAGGTTATCATATCCTGTTTGTTGTTATTTATCCTTGAAAACACCTGGTCCACATTATTTTATTAATTGTTTTTATATTGAAGCTTGATCTCGGATCACGTGCAAACTTTGGAATATTATAAACGGATGTTAACTGAATGCCATTGATGTTCTCATCACCTCAACACCTGCATTTAACATTCTTCGCTTTGACATCTTGACCTGTTACTCTATCTCTCTGCTTTATGGAATGCATTTGACATCCTGTTTGGAATACTTTAAATAATAATAAAATACTTGTTCCTCTGTTCTCGTCCTTCTCGAAACATAGTTACTTATTCAACACTTGTTGTACAATTTAACAATTTTCCCTTACATAATTTATTAATAATATTTGCACTATCCTCTAATAGCTCTATGACACAAGATATACAGTATCCTGGTACAATCTGGAATTCCACAAAAGCTTTTTCAGCCAGTGAGGATGTCTCGGTGATCCCATAAGCATAGGGAAGATAGTTGGAAGAGCCGCAGCGGATTGAAACAAGGTTATGCCTTGTCACTAATATTTTTTACTTTGTGTAAGGATATGCGATTCTAATATTAAGAGAAGATGAAAAGGGACTAACAATGAATAACTAGAACCAACTGTTCGTATACGCGGATGATGTAGATTTAATAGGAGACTGTGTAAATGCAAAACAAAGGAACACCGATTGTACAGTAGAAACCTGCCATGTACTAGGAGTTGCTTGGCTTAAAGGTGATGGTGTTTGGCGCTCCCCTTCCATTACATAGTCCTTATTTTTATTTCTTTTATTTTTTATTTATTTAATTTTGTTAAATGTTGTTTCGTCTCACCTTTTAAATAGCGATTTCTAATTTTCCTTGTAAAGAGGACCCTTGTGAAAGCAGCACCTCTAGGCCCGGGCCTAATGGGAAATTCGCCTCTGAGTGTACACAAATATGAAAATAAAATTCTGACACAATGGAGCCAACCTAAGCATTTGCAGTTATAATAAGGATCATCGCAATGTGATTATAAATATGAACTAATGCGAATATAAATTAGCTTGAATTAGTGTTCTGAATATGCAGAGGCTTAGAATAAGACATTATTGCTGCTTGCAACCAGATATGTAATAACTTTTAAGAAATAGTTCCTAATACATGACAATCATTTCCCATGATAATATCTCCTGAAATTAATTGCATATTTTGTACATAATATGTTTTGTTCATAATTTGATTTCAACGCAATTCATAGATACAAGCAGTTGTTTAGAATGAATATTATCGTTACTATTCTTTACTAAACAATTTTAATCTTTTTCCACCTCAATGGGAGCACAACAAAAAGAACAGACTAGACATATTAAGTTGAAATTGAACAGTTCAGTAAACAGTTGTATTTATGCGTGCGGCTGTGTCATCAGTGAAAATAATTATTTAAGGTCTATTTACATAAATGTATCACAGATAGAGTATGACTGTAAATTTACCATTACCAAAGTATCATCGCATAGTTTGTTTGTTTTTAGCGTTTTTAAGTACATAATGACTACTTTTAAAATTAATCAACACCAAGCTAAGACCATTTATAAATATGTGTTCCTCTTTAATTGGAAATTCAAACGATTTCTTCTTTCCACTACAAAATAAAATAGTGCCGTTACATTTTATCACAGAACGAATATGTTGCAATATGCAGATTGAAAGCAATGTCATCCAGAGACTTGAAAATGTTTATTTTTTTTAAATTAAATCTTTGTTTCTTTTATTCTAATTCCGTTTCAAACCCTAAGGCTGAATGGAGATGAAAGTGTCCTACATTCTAACAAACATATTATTCTGGATAAGATTGAGTAAAGTTTTAGTAAACGTTTAGTCAAAATAACAGACCAAAGCATATTTCGAATACTAAATACTCTGTACACTGGAAATAATTCACAGGAAAGCAACATAAAACACTTCAACAGATCTCAGGAAACCAGAACGCGTAAAGAGTATGCTTTAAGTTTGATGATTATACAAGACGGTGCTTTTGAAGAGGACAAGATCTTTCAATGCAATGATCTGTGTGCATTAGGTATTTTAAAGAAGATATTACAAAATCAAAAAGATTAGAATTGATCCTTCGCCTTTGATATCTATACACCTGTAATGAGACTGAATTCTTCCAGCTCGATGAAACACTTAAGTGGAACCACGTTGTGTTGAGACAAATATCTTAATAATACATCCTAATGAACTTGGTACTACACAACACAAACATATAAGTAAAACAACAAATTGTAATAGCAACTGTGAGTAAGTGAAAACGTACCTAAACCAATACATTCTGTCACGAGGAATCAGCAAAGCTGGCCAACATCCTACTGATCCATTTCATATAAACCTTTCTTTTCTTGTTCAATATTCCTGTAAATAACAATATTCATCGAGTCCGTATACATGAGGGCTGTTTTGACCTGAGTCAAGGTTGCTTAAAGACCATAAATAAACTCAAAATGTAATAAGTGAATCTCCTGAGTCAGTTACAAATGCTCAGAACCCTGAAACATTGTACATTTATTTGTGTGTATCTCTCTGTTGTGAATAGAAACAGACTTGTTGTACATAGATAAGAAGGCCTCATCTTATAGCGTTGTCAACCACTAGTACACACAGTTGAAATGTAGTCGTACATCTCTTGAATTTGAACGTATTTCAAGATGACCGCAGTCAGTAACTAATGAATAATCCGTCCAAAAAAGAATTGAATAATAAATCATGGATCGCATGGTATTAACCTTTGTATTACCATTCGTGAAGTACACGAAAAGTTACGCAACATGAATCTTGAATTCGTTACTTTTGATTCTGAAACCAAATTGGAGTTCCAACAGTAGCAGCTTCATGATTTGACGTTTTTTTTATCGTTAATTAACTACTTCCAGAATTATATGACAATGTTTAAACAATCGCAATATGAGGCACCGAAAAATACGTGAAGTTGTTTAGTAACACGTTTTATTTCTAATTTTGTATTGTAGTTAGGACACATGCTCTAGCGGCTACAGTAGCAGTTGACAGACAAGAATGTTCGAGGTACAATAATTGTTGAATTTTCCCTGGATCTCTCCTCAGTTTCATAAGGCGAAAGCTAGACTGGTATGAAGACAAAGGTTCTGGCTTCAATTTTCTCCTTCCCTGCCCAACAGAGTACCCGCTGATGAAAATTCCTCAGACATACGACTGATTTACGTCATAGTTACCTGTCTGACCTTATAGTAATTGAAATAAATAATATGTTGTACTGAGCCGAATCAGTAATGGTTCGGGGAAGGCATTTCTACCACAAGACTAAAGATACGAGCCTTGCAGTCCAGCTGTGCAAGAGAATATTCGCAGTATGGCCGTGACGGAGGAAGTCTAAGTTCGAGAAATTTATCTGTGAATTTTCAGTATTGGAAACCTGGTATAACGTTTTTTTTTTTTCAAACGGCACTACATCGGTTTAGAGGATACTTGGTGATGGACTAAGGATGATAAACAATCTATGTGAATCACGGAACGCAGTGTTGGAGACTTGGCATATTTTACCAGATTAAAAGTTTAAAATATCAATTCTCCACGTTTAACCTGTTATTGTACTCAAAACTTCCAACATTGCATTTTGTTCTTCACACATTGTTTATTATTATTAGTACTTCATCTGCAAACATACAATAAAGCGACGTTGTGGCCATTTCAACAAAACTAAACATTAAACCGAATTTGCAATAATGACAAACCAATGACATCACAGTGTAATTCGTAATATAAAAATGCAACTGCAAACACTATATTTTACATTATTTGATTATATTTTGAGAAATATTCACTCTATTTATCTTTATGGAAAATCGATTTTAAGTTGGAAGTTGGCGCCTCTGTACCTTGAAAATTAATCAGTTTTCTATGAAAAGCGTATATAAAAATTTTTGTTGTGGTGGTGGTTCGAAGTATTAGGATTTTAGGTAATTATATCTCAAGCCGGGAAAGGGGAGGGGAGAGGATATGGTAAGGAAGACGACCAAGACCTTATTTCGAATGTATCATGCTGGTAGTAGCCTGATGTATCTAAGGAAAAAGACATAAAAATCTGAATCAGATAGGCCACTACTGGATCGAACCCGAACCTCCCAAATGTGAACCAACGCTCTACCAACTGAATGAGCTATTAACGACAAATGAGCTTCCGTAGATGACTGTATTTTTAATAATGATGAGATCTTTTGTGTGACAGACTTCTTGTATCATTGATTCTGAGAATTATGCAAACATCTACGAACACTGAGAAAAGTCACGAACACAGGTTCAATTGTTAGAAGTAGACCTGTTGAACCAGTGCATTTCAATTTGGTCAGGGTGTCTGTCCAGAGAAATTTGGTGAGATATTGGGATCCATAAGAAAGGTGCACAGAAATGTGTGCTATTTGAGTTTGGCTGCTTTAAACTATGCTGGATTTGATGGTACGATCGTTGTATGAACAGCTGGGACTTCTGTGAATCAAAACAGATACATAACTTGAAGTCTTCAGAGGAAACCAAAAAGGCTAATATTTGGATTCTGGTTCAAATATCTAGAGTAAAATACTGGTTGCTATATTTCCCATTCCTACAGTCAGAATAGTGCAAAATGAGAGACAATATCTATTCGACTGGGGACGGACTTACGTGTTCGTTATCTGTAGAAATATTTCCAGGTGCAAAAGAATGAGAAGGGTAATGTAACTTTAAACGCCTGATATTATGCAACCCCATACAACAGAACTGCCGTGCTGGGTTGCTTGAGGTTAAGGCTACTATCTACAAAACTTCATTTAATTGCTAAAATGTAAAAGTAATGTTCAAAACTGAATTTTAATTTTTGGCTGTACGGTCTATCACATGCTATTCGAACCTAATCGCTAGTAGTCTGTTCACATAGTAGGCTAATGGTCACAATATTTGGAGTTTAAATATTTTTTTTATTATTATTATGACTTACACTTAACGAGAATTAACAGCGACACTTATGCACAGACTAGAGAGAAATGCGTAATATACATTTGTAACCTGGAAGCTTTTATCTTCATTTTCTAAATAAAAAAATATATATATTATTATATTATATTACCTTCACTGCTGGAAAGACGTAGATTAAAAAGAAAAATAGACCTATCATCAAGACTACACGCATGTGGAAAGTACTTTGGAATCCTAACGTTCTTGAATAGGCCCTTACGTTTGTACGAAGTTATATATTTTTTAGTTAACATAGCAACTTCCTATTGTTAGATTTCAATTATTTTTTAAAGAATTGATTATTTAGATTGTTACGTTTTGATCATAAATTCTTTTCCTAAGAAAAATGAATTACAATGAATCTATCTAACCCAAGCTTGTTTCTTAGTCTCACAGACTAAAAGATTTCTAATAAGGAACTGCGATAAAACAAACACTACAAGAACAAAAAGAATCAACATTTATAACAATCGTATACAAAATACAATATTATCTACACAGAACAGCACAATGAAAATTCGTTCTTCCGAAACGGTCTTAAGAATGATTAATAACGGTTCACCTTGTTTAAGCATAGTTAGTTAACAAATATTTCACCATCCAAAAGATATTCAACGAATATCTGAATCATTTCTGCATTTATTCTAATCTTTTGTGCTAAATAAGAAACTCAAAGTTTTAAAAAAATTAAATTTAATTATTTTCCCCGTGGATTCACAGATGGTTTCTTCATAGTTTAGATGTCATGTCTGCCTAATTATATTTTTTGTTGATAATTCAGAAAGATAAAATATCAAAGTTTAATTTATGGGCTATACAAGCAACTGTGTATATCCCCATCACAAATCTGAACGATGATGCTACTTCGACGCTCTCTCTTCTGGGAGAAAAGTGGAAAGTAACAAAGGACAGTCTAAATATCATGCCGCCAATTGCCTGTTGAAACTGAGGAAAATCCGGAAAAAAGTAACATCTCCTTAGTATCGGACAGCGATGTCAAAATCCAAAATCGAGATTATTTTTTATTTATTCTCGAGTCAGATGGGACCTATTGCCGCTCTCACTAGCTTTTTACTTTTTATTATCATCAAATGCTAATTCACTGGAGATAAGCAAAGATGCAAATTGTAATAGAACATCACATTGGCCCTGACCCTTGCTGAAGTGAAATTCAAATAGTTATGAAGAAGACCGATATAGTGAGAATTGTGATCATATTGCAGATTGAATGCTGCATTGAATCCGAGTGTGCGTCAGAACAGTAAGGTGTTCTGCGTTTAAAATAAATATTCGATTAGGTCGTAAATTGGTTTTTAAACTGGTAATTCTGGACACAGAAAGCGTTCCTTCAAGTAAGGACTAATCTAGGACAAATTAATTCTCTGAGATCAAGTGGTTATCGAGATAATCGTGAATAACTATTGTGACCCCACAAAAAATAGACTTGTGGGGTTTCGGTACAAAGGGCAAGGAATCCAAAAGCTATTACACATCTCAATATAACAGAATAAACCATTACCCATGGTGTTTTCAGCGAGTACCTATGTGGAGTTCTGGGGTACTGTGGGGTACCCACAATATCGGCAATCGAAGTTCGTCCGATTCGTTTATTGTCAAAATGCACAGTACCATACGACGTTACATTAAGTGAAAATTCGAAGTAGATACTGTAAGTTAAACAGTTACCAAGATATGACGCGGGAAACATTTGACCCTATGGTAACAAGGCATGGGGTAAAGACAATAAGCTACTCCAAAACTAACCGTGTGAGTAATTAAGTAGTTAAAACTATCATTGACAGTGAATTTTAAAGTAACCTGGGGTTCTGGGGTACCAAGGGTGCTTGCTATTCATATTTCTATATATAAATTAATTTATTCAAGCAGGGAACAAAGGAGAGGTTTCATCTAAGACGAACATGATAATATATCAGGTGGTTATCGAGATAAGCCTGGATAAGTATTGCGACCCCACGATAACTGAGTTTGTGTAGTTTGGGTACAAATCGGGAAAGAATACAAAATCTACTTAATAATCTCAATATAATATAATAAAGCAGTACCCACAGTTGTTTCAGCGGGTACCTATGTGGGGTTTGAGGCTATTGTGGCTTATCCACCATATCGACTATCGAAGTTCACGCTACAGTATTACATTAAGTGAAAATTTGAAATAGATTAATTAAACAGTTACCGAGATATGACAGTCTATATTATTTTACCCCATGGTAACAGGACCTGGGGTACGGTAAGAAGACGATGAGCCATTCCAAAACGAATCATGAGTTTCATCACATTGTATTAAACTATCATTCCTAGGAGACTCAAGGATACATGTGTGAGGTTCTGGGATATCATCAGGAGGTGTTTCATATTGTGTTCGGTAAAACTTACTTTGTACTTTAAATTATGCACTTGAGTGATGAACGAAATATGAAGAGGAAGAAGAAGGTAATATTTGAGAAGTAATTTCACTGCACAACAAGGAGAAAATAAACGGAAAATTAAACGACAATATGGAATCCTAAGAATACACTTGACATCGATTACGTGACATTATCAGCAATGATGTGCATTATTACATAACGGAGATATGTAGCATACGGAGTACGGACTGAAGTTTCCGTCAAATTAAAATCTTTAAATTGAATTTATTCATACTGGCGTCTTTGGTTCAAACCTGGATGAATTATAGGATGAGGAAAGTAGCGGCCAGGACCCTTACTGTCCATCCCAACATTCGCCTCGTGAAAATGAGGGAATCCCTGGTCAGACTTGGGATTCGAAAACGCCTATCTATTCATTGCCACTCTAAAATCTACGTCGTTACTTCCTGGACTACAAGGGTTGGGTAAGATTTTCATCGAATTCTGGACTTTAACTTAATTTTTTACAACTCATTTTCAAATCCGTGTAATTTCTATCAGTATATTGTAGTATTGGATGCATATCGTACTATCAACAATTTAGGTGATAGCTATTCCTAGTTTTTAATATAAGGATAATTTAAACAAAATCTTTATATTTGAGTAGACAATGTAAACACGTTGCTGTTTGGGATATCTATACCCAAGCAACCATTTAATTTAGTTACTACAAATCCTATTTAATGTAACCTAGTACGATGCTATATATTTATTTATAAACCCATTCAATGAAACTCAGAACTCGATATTCATCCACAGTGTCACAGAATCCCACGTGTCTACTCTAGGGTTGCCAACTTTTGAAAATGGAAATACCGAACACCGAACGTATACTCTTAAAATTGTGATATCATCATCGCTCGTCAAAAATGTGAACAACCTGAGTTTCCGCCAGGATTTTCAGTTTGGGGTGGTATAAAGTGAAAATTGGGAGGGTGTAAGTGAAGTTTTGTACGGTTTCTATCGATTTTTTTACAGCAAAACTGTCAGGGTTGGAAAGAGTGTTGTCAAAACTTTAGGGGGTCTGGGGGTCTGGTGGAAAAGTGATTACTTCACATAAAATTGAGCGATTCGGAGTTCGAATTTAATAACTTTAGTTACTTTTGAAGCATTTATTAAACTTACCTATTCCAGCTTTGGTTGAGTCAGCACATGTAATTTTTGTAGTCTACCATCAATAATACATTGTACTTTAAAGCAGAAAAGCAAATACAATTGGCAATATAAATATGGCATGAACAAAATATACTTGAAAAATAAGTCTTACCAGCTTCGTTCTCCTCTGCTCTCCATGACTTGAAGAACCGAAAAAATATTAAATTTGTATTAGAAAACTCCAAGATATATAGTCTGATTCTTGCTGCAGTGAATCTTGCTGCTTAAGAATCTTGCAATGAAATGCGAAATTAAAATTATTAAAAAGTAGCAAATGGGGCAGTTACGAGAGCGACAATAAAATTATTATCTGAGTTGACAAGTATTGTTGAGTAGCTCTTAATCTGTGGGGTGGGGAGAGAGAAAAAGAATAAAAAGCATGGGTTTGTTGCTTAATAAAACATCCTCTGTCTTGAGAAATCAATTAATACGGTTGTATATAACGACATATACAAGAGTAGGGTTGAGTATACATATTGTTTGAGTTTAAACAAGAAGTGCCATCTTCGGAAGCCGCCAGATTTGCGTAATATATGGCGACAACGTCATTAGTGAGAGAATCGTTCAAAGGTGGTATGCGCGTTTCAAGAAGAGACCGTTCGACATGAACGTCGCCCCACAGTTCAGACGGATATCAGACTCTGATTAGGATCATTTAAAGCGTTAATTCATGGTAATTCATACCAAACGACACGGGAATTGGCCACATACATCGACAGTCACCATACAACTGTCGGCAGTACCCTCTATGGAGAAGATGCAGAATATGGTGCTTGGTATCTCCACATAGCGAGAATAACAAAGTCGAACGTGTAGACATCGTCCCCTTCTTGTACGCCCATCGCTCTGCTCACTAACAATATCAAGTCTTTTTGTCTGGAATTGTTACCGATGACCTCTACATCAACGTCACATACAGGAAACAATGGCTCAGGCCAGACAGAAAAGGAACACCTCGTGCGAAATGTAAAATGCATGCACGCATGACATCATTTGGTGGGATCAAAAAGGGATAACTCACTTCGAGCTGCTGCCCATGAACGTGTTAATAAATGCTGCGCTGTATTGCAAACAACTGCGTCTACTTCAGGCGACTATTGCGGAGAAACGACCAGCAAGACGCAAACCCGCGATTCTCCAGATGGACAACGCCAGATTTCACATGGCAATCATAACAAAAAACATTCCTTCAAAAGCCGAAATAGGAGGTCCTACCACATCCGACATACTTCCCAGACCTCACACCTTCGGGCTATCATCGGTCCCTGCATTGTTAGATACATTTCGTGGCAGTTCCTCCTCCGACAAAGCTGCACTGAACTCTTGGCTTGATTATTTCTTCGTTTAGAAAATTGTGGATTTTTACTACAAAGGGATCTCAGAGCTCCTGAATCATGGGAGACAGGCGTTCAAATTATTGAAAAGTGGTCTAAAATTAGTGACTTTCATGCTTACTGCTTGAATGGAATGGCAAAAATACCGACAGAATTTGTGCACCAACTCTAGAGATGTACTCTGTTTGTCGTCGGAAGAAATTATTCTAATTATTATCAAACATGCATATATTCTCTAAATTTGACTCCTGCAGGAATTACATTTTAAAACAGAAGCAGTAAAAAGAATGTGATATGAAACAGTAGAGAACATACCAACAACTATTGCCTCCTGCAGATTTATTTCGCGCTACTTAACATTTACGCCGGATTTATATTACTACGCTGTTTTCGCCACTCGTTTACTAATTACTATCCCACATATGAAAGATCTTATATATATATCGCCACTCTGTATTCAAGCCCAAGCATGGATATTACAACAAGCCTACAACTATTGACATATTTAGAGAAATATAAAAATCTTATTTTAACTGCGGATAATTATAAACCAACAACATCCTCTAATGAGTGACCCGAAAACAGATACAAATGGCTGTAAATTGTTTGGATTTTTACTCATTAACATAAATATAGGAGCAATAAGATTTTACAACAATATTGAAACGGTTCCCTACAAGATCCTCCTGTCACCGTCTATGACAAACGTTTTGGCTATGAAAAAAGTAGAGAAAAGTTTAACCTCCGACCACGGGGAAGTTTTTCTACAATTCCATACACAGTTTAACAAGAATATCGACTTCAACTACTTATGCAATTATAATAAAAGAGATTGGCAGGACCTCAGAAACAGAATAGAAAAAGGTCTAACAAAAATTCACTTACCGATTTCTACGACAGATGACCTTGAATCAGTAAATAACTCTATAGCAAAAATCCTCGAAGATGCATTAAAAAATACGGTACCAAAGCAAAGGATTATACCACATATGAAATACTTCCCGCCGAGATTATCACATCCATCAGACAGAAAAGACATCTCACAAGATTCTTCCATAAGAAACCCTCAGATTTCATTAAAAATCAAATTAATAATTTACAAAAAGAAATCAAATACACTATTGCACAGCTCAGAGAGCAAATATATATATATATATATATTTTTATAAATAATCTGGCGGATAACTATAAAGCTAACCCTAAAAAGTTCTGGAAAACTTTATCAATCAAAAGAGATAAGGGTTCGAAACACACTCTACCAAACACTTTAGATGATAAAACTGTTACCAATAACAAGGATTTCATTGATATTTTATATTCTAAATTTAAAGATAAGATGGGAACAGATCCACCTCATTATAATAAAAAGTTCCAAAAAGAAATCTCGGGGACTGCTTCCAAAATAAAATCTATTACTGATCATTTCCAACACATGACAGCTCTTAATAGACAGGACAAACACACCGGAAATATTAACATCCTACTTGATGAAGTTACAAAGGATGAGATAATTAAAATCATTAGGAACAAGAAAAACACCGCACCGGGTCCCGACGGGGTTCCTTATATAGCACTACAGGGAAGTCCTCCTGCACTTCATCGCATCTTTACTACATTATAGAATGCATCCTTAAAACATGGTTACATGCTTCACTCCTGGAAAACAGTCTACACAATTTTTATTGCGAAGAACAACAAAAGTCGCTTTTCAACAACTAACTACAGACCAATCACCCTAACAAATACTATTGCCAAAATCTGCGAAACTGTGCTTTCAAAACGACCTAACCAATACCTAGAAAAATCGAATCTTATCACTAAACAGCAAGCAGGTTTCAGATCAAATGTCTCTACTAATGAGAATAGTTACAGACTCTCAAATTGCCATAAATAAAGGTTGGAGATCAGCTGCTATTTTTTATGGATCTCTCGTCTGCATTTGACACCGTTTGGCACGACGGTTTGATCTACAAACTATACACTCTTAACCTCCCGACCACCACTATAAGGTGGATCATTCAATTTTTAAAAGACAGAATCACCAAAATGAAATCAGGAGAAGAATATTCAAAATAACATAATAATAAGCAGAGGGGTCCCACAAGGAGCAGCTCTTAGCTCGATTCAATAGGCTACTCACTGTATGTTAATACTACTCCAGTCTCTTTCCACAAATTAAAACATCTTGGACTTTTCGCAGACGACACTGCATATTGGACATTAACAAAAACAGCAAACGTGGCTATAAAAAAATTACAGAAACCTGCAAAATTATTCATAAAATGGTGCAAGGACTGGAAACTGGAGATCAATGCAAACAAAATACAATTCATCATATTTTATCTATCTGGCAGAGGAACAAGAAGGGACAAAGAGACGACAATCTGTATTAAGAAAACATTAATAAAACCATCTAGAAATGCCAAATGTCTGGGCGTTACCCTCGACCAAAGACTAACCTTCAGAACACACATTCTGGATAGAAGTAAAAAAAAAAAAGGATTACAAGCACTTTCGACACTCAAATTTATTCTATTATCAAACGCTTCTTTTAAACTCAAAACTAGAATTTATCTCTCTATTCTCAGACCTATTCTAATTTACGGACATGAGTTATTCAATTCAAACATTAATTTACATCTTTTAGAACGTTACGAAAGATACTGGCTGAGGGGTCTCTCGAAGAATGTGGAAGTCGGACAGGGATGAACTATATAAGGATATTTTATTCATATCAATTACCAACTTTCTGGAACAAGGCAGAAAAAGACACAGCGATTCAATTAAGGACAAAAAGTTTGCTAGTCTTAATTTTCCTTAATAACTAAACTATAAAATTCTACGACACAAAATCACACTTTGAAATATAAACAATAACAACACAGTGGACATCTTTAATAACTCTTCATACAACTTAACTCGGAAATCGCGGATGCTATGAGTACTAGTTCAAACAAATTGCAAAGCAATGGCACTACAGGTTGATATCTCATCATACACTTTCCTCATTACTAAAAATACACACTCATCAAAGTGACATTTAGACTTGACAATTTTGACAATAGACTACAAAATTCAATAGTAAATTATAACGAATCCAACCGTATCTTTACATTATAAGAAAATCCTGTGCAAACATTTAATTGCATTAAATTACTACTGCAATTTCATCTCACATACACTTCTTGTACACTTCCAGTAAATACAGTTTTGGACTGTCAACAATAAATCCAAACCAAGGTTACCTGGTTGAGCGACTTACAGGTGGTTTTCTGATTGCTTACCGTGCTGTTCTGGTGCAGAGTCTAAATCGCCATTTCCAAACAAATAACTCCACTTGCATTCATTAATCAATAAATTCAAAGGACGAAAGTGGCCTAAGATGGTCAGAAGTCCCGCCTTGGTGGCCCTGCGGTGCCCTTGGCAATTAACGTATTATGCTATGCTGGCTGAAAGAAATTCAAAGTTCATTTTCACTTTTACCGAAAACAGAAAGGAAGATGAATAACGAAAATAGCGCTTTTGCTTCGTAGCGAGCCGTTACAAATGCGACGCGCACCCCGAGCAGCGAGAATAGCGCCTCCAATCTTCTTTCTCTTCAAGTCTTCAAGAGACGACGAGTCCACAACATCCAAGCAGATAGAAATAGAAGAAGGTGACGTTAGTGCTCTGTATAGCCTGATGAATTCAGATTACCATCAGATATTAGTAGATGATTCCTGTCCCCTCTCTCCTACACACGAAATTTCTCCAACACCCCAACTCAGAAGAGACTCAGCCTAATATTTTTTTCATATAGTATTTCTACATTAAAACGGCTGTGTATGTATTATACCATTCCTGTTTGTCCTACGTAATAGTGTTGTTTTAGGTTTTGTGCATTATGTTTTGTTTGGATTTGGTATTCCCAGGTAAATACTATAAAAAATGTTCCCCTGTAGGTTATTGGTAAGTGCTTCTTCGTTTTAAGCAGTATCATCTTAGGTAAGCTTTTATACAAACGCTCTACTTTCGGATGAGAGGGAAACATAAACAGGAGCTCATTAGTTTCTTATAGACACGAGACTCATTTCAGGTTCTGCTCTACATTAAAACCAGGTCACATGAAAAACATAGTTTGGTAGCTGTAAACAATGATATTTGGTTATAGTACAGTTGTCTCTATCCTTTCTTTAAAAAGGAAAAAAAAACTGTTGAGTTTTAATTGAATAAGAGAGTTACACAGAGGAACAATTTTTAGCTCGTTTTTTTTTCTTTTGTTGTGTTTTTTTTCTCTTTCTCTTTTCTCTTCCGTTGGTGGTCAATTTCAGAGTAATCTCTAGAACGCCACCAATTTGTCAGTTTGTTTACGTCGCACTTCTGTGGTAAGCCGAGCGACGGTGAACAAATTGGAACAAATGAGGGTGTCAGCTGCACTGAGTCTAATAAGCTTTTAGTCTGAGTGAATTTCTTTGAAGAAAGAGAGAGCG
This sequence comes from Lepisma saccharinum, assembly GCA_022664845.1. Lineage (NCBI taxonomy): Eukaryota > Metazoa > Arthropoda > Insecta > Zygentoma > Lepismatidae > Lepisma > Lepisma saccharinum. The sequence goes on from JAGDQP010003120.1 coordinate 73,658, forward strand.
AGAGAGAAGAAAAGAAAATAACGAGACAAATCTGAACTTGTGTAAGTTAAATCAGCTGATCATTTAACGACACAAAATTATTTTGGGTCTATTTTTGTCTGCAATATTCCCTTTCTCCTAGGTTTTCCCTCTTCTCTTCATAAATATGATTTATAAAAGAAATAAAGATATCCCTAAAAGGAAGTAATGCAATCCACTTACAACGTTTTTGTATTTTTTTCATCTACCTTTTTCATAAGGCTTATCAATCTATTCATTGATTTGACTGCACGAAGGAAATTTCCGAATCAAGTGAACGAATTTGTATCAAATTCAAAAGTCATCCTGGTGCCTCACTATACACACACATACACTAACACACACGAAAACATACGCACGCACGAAACAAAAACACACAATCATATTTAAAAGAGACGAACATAGAACGCACAGATTATAAGGCCCAGTTGGTACTCCTCCAAATATTGTTGTCGGTTTGGATGCTGGAAGTCTGGAGGAAACGAGGACGAATTCTGTACCAGAGAGTTAGAAGTGCGTTACTCACCGATCGTTATTCCCCCCCCACCACCACCACCACCAAATAAAAAATACTTATTTTCATATATTAATTAAATGGATATACTACATAATTGAGTTACCTACTTACATTACGAACATGTTTACATTGATCACGTTTTGCCAAAATTGAACTTAAGCACTCAAGTAAAGAATTTTGAAATTCAAATTTCTTGTTGGTACCAAAAACCATACCAAAAATGTTTTGGTCCCTCACGACGGGTGTTCAAACATTCATAAGTACCACTAGAGATAGCTTTACAGAAGCACACAAACATACACAATAACATAAACTGTTAAGTTCAGTATATAAAAATAGACAAAAATGTATGCCTAAAATTTACCACATATCTATATTTTCACACTAGTCACCTAAATTCAGTCACGTTTCATACTGTGACGAAGAGCTGCAAACCTACTGTCATAGTACCCACGAAGTTGTTGAATCCATTCATGCGTTGTACAGGGGGTAACTCAATCTGTTTGTAACACTTTCGTACAGAAAAATCCTGGAATTTTTTTTAGCAAGAACCATCAACCGTGAATCAACGTGTTGGTCACGCATGATTTGTTTGACTTTTTGGAGTTTGATCGAGTGCATCAGTCACAATTGTGTCTCTTTCTTTTCACCACTCATCATTCGTCGCCAATTAAGAAATAGTGGGAAAATGGGATTGAAAAATTGAATGACTCTTATTAACATTATGCAAGGAGGTTAAGCAAATAAACTTAAAAGTTGATTTAAATTGTTGTACTTTACATTGTTGGAACTATTGTTACAGCAGGTGGTGAGTCAGTTCTTCTATATGTTTGTTGTTTTTCTGGCAATCCTCACATCCACACATAGTCGCGACAGTTGTTTAATGATCCCCACTGGAGCATAGGATACAGGAAGAGCAGAGGATCCCCTTTACTTACCAGTGAAGATGGGAAACACATCGACATCCACCCTCAAGAGGAGACAGCACGGCAGAAACTACATCTGACTACACCAAGTATATGAATGGACGAGTAAGTCCCCAGAAGGCTACACAAGTATGCTTTGCTCACCACTACCTACTTGCTTGCACAGAGTTGTAGTAGACAGATGCATCGGTACGAAAGAACTGACCGAGTGTTTCTAATATGAGAGAAGCTACAATGTGCGAAAGTGTCCCTAGATATGTTTTCAATAACTTTACACATGAAATGAAGGAACATGCGTGTTGATGCATGTTTCCCAAACGCTATGAGGAGGAATAAGAGCAAATTTTGAGGCGCATAATGACAGGTGATGAAAGTCATGTGCATTAATTTCAACCAGAATTGAGTAGATCAAGCAAAGAATGACGTTATACTTCGTCACAAACACTGTAAAAATTGGAAACACGAGATGGATGAAAGTTACTCCGCTTTATGGAGAAATAAAATTCAAAAACTAGCGCTTTGTTGTATTTACTCTTCAATGTAGATATAGCGTAAACCCTTCAGTGGAAAGATTGGTAACCTCAACTCCATTTTAAAGTTAAACATTTTCTCTGTAATAGCTTAACGTTAACTGAAAATGGGTTGAAACTGGCCGAAGTTTTTGTCGGTGAAGGTTCAACTTATTTTACGCTTAAAATTCGGCCATTTTCTGATCGAAGTGTAAGCTAAATTGGCAATTTTGAGGTTACGTACTTTTCTGGATGAAGCTTAAGCCTTGGTTGGATATCCTATAATACAATAACAGGAGTAACGTTACTTGCTAGTCACTGAACGTCCCGTCATTTTGAGTGTTTATATTGCTTTTACACTGTGAACAGTAAACAGTTCATTGGTGGCCCAAGGATTGCATTGCGGAAAGAGAAATTAAGTTGTGTATAAATCTTTGCACTGTAGCAAACATATCTCTTCTTTTTTTACGAGACGTTTCTTGTAGTAAAATCAACATATTAGTGATTAACCTTCACAGTAAAATCCTAGCTATAAATATCACTCGGGAAGCCGTAAGCACCAAGTGCCTTCGTAGCTAATGAGGTCAATGCTTGGTTGTCTGATTTGAGCGCTCTACAGAGTGGAGTGTGGGCACAAGTAGTGCAGTCAAAAGCGAGTGCTTAATTATCAAATAGGTATTTTCTAACAAGAAGTATCTAAGATATGGCAGTGAGGTCTACAGAAGTAGTGAAACGAACCAATACTTTGCGTGTGGAATTGGGACATTTGAAAACCCGATTAAGTTTGGAACATTTACACGAAGCAATTCTCAGAGATTTATACGCAAACCCAGAATATATACTTTCTGCAGAGACAGATTCTTACTATAAATCGTGTTACCTTAAGTGTGCATCAAAACAGATAGCTGACCAAGCATTAGAATTAAGTGGAGGTCAAATTACTTAAATTTATGAAAATGAACGAACTATATTGCCAGTGTCTTTGGAGTTAAGTGAAACTACAGTGGTAGCGATTTGGAACGTTCCATTAGAAGTGCAAGACGAGACTGTACGTCGAATATTTAGCCAGTACGTAAGTGTTTCTCGAGTGTCCAAGATATTCTTTCCGGCTTCAGCTGTACTCCCGAACATATATTCAGGCAAGCGATTAATACATTTTTTTGAACTAACAGAGACTATACCGCAATACATGACAATTTATAACTTCAAAATACGAACACGTGTAGAACGTACCGTAGGACAGGCACAGGAAACCGCAGGGGGCACCCAACGGCGGAGTGAGGAGCCAAACCTACCCAAAGAACAACATTATAGAGAGAGGTAATATGTTTTTAACTACGAAACTTTTCCTAATTTAACTATCGGTCGTCAGCAAATAAGGGAAGAAAAAATACCTGGGATAGTGGCAACCCTGAAGTAACAGCTTCAGTGGAAGGCGAACAAGGCTACGACATACAGGAAGACAAGGAGAAGGAAGGAGGGGGGGAGTGAGAGGCTGTCAGAGAGTAGCCAGTTTCAAGATAAGCAAGTACAGCTGACTGATCCGTCACCCACAGACAGAACCATAGCAAGTATTGTGTTAATTCAAACTGCGGAATTACCAGCAGAAACATCTACGTCTACGTGTCTTACACAAGAGGGAGCAGGATTCAGGGCAGTTAAAGAGGTGTCACGAGAAAGCCCTGGAGGTAGTGTGGCTCATCAGGAGCAGCACCGGGGTCTAGTGGCTGTGTCCCCCAATGAGAAGTTAAGTGTGCAGGAAGAAATTAGCGAGTCGCTATCGTCTTCAGAGGAACCGTTAGAAGTGATTAAATAAAGGGAGGGGAAACGTTCTCGGAAAAATATAACCGGGCTGTCTCTTTTGTCTCCAGCTAAATTACGCCATTTGAAAAAGCAAAAAGCTAAAGGTTTCGGAGTGAGTGTGAGTGCTAGTGATCAAGTAGTAGATAGCAAAAAAGCAGCAAAGGGAAGAAGAAAATCCCCGCGGTCAACAGGGATTGTCATAGGGACGGCAGTCCGTAAGTACAAACGTTGTGAGGAGATTTTTTTCCACAGGAAAGGTACGAACTTTCATAATTATTATATATATAAACTAGGAAGCCCGAGGCATCAGTCTTATTTGGATCTTGCTATAGCATGCTAGCGGGCCAACAATTATTATCGCTTGGCACGTTTAACGTTAACCAAGCTACTAGTAAGTTCAACATTCAGGAAGTGCAGCGAATATTGTGATTATACTCTATACAAATCATGGCCTCACAAAAGACTAAAGTGAATAAGTTTAGAATGGGCAATTATCAAACTATTGATAACTACATTGATAGCACACAGGCGGGACTGACCGTGTTAGTAAGAGGCGATTTAGTTTATAGGGACCTATTCTTATACGAAAGTGGCAGACTTATCTCTTTAAAGGTGCAGCAAATAAGAATCATCGCCGTGTATGCTAAAAGTGGTTCTCAGCACACCGTTAAAAGAGACATTTTTTATAATGTGTTAGCGGCCGAATTACACAAATATCACAACTATCCCACTTTGGTATTAGCAGATATGAACGCTACGAGGAAACAAGGTGACAGTACATCTGGCCGCAATATGAGTAGAGCCTTACAAAATATCTTTGTGGACTTTAATCTCATTGACATATGGGAAACCTTACATCCAGGGTTGGCAGGCCATAGCTACTTTTATCCGAAGGTTAGCTCTAGAATCGATATAATTTACGCGTCGCAGCACTTTAGGCAGAAATTCCATCAGATCAGGACCGAAAGGCTAATCATTTCGGATCACTTAATGATTAATGCATCAATGAAGTGAGCGATCACTACCCACTTAGTAAGTAAATTTCATTGGAAGCGTAACGAGTTGATTCTGGAAAACCCGGAATACATATTATTGGTCAACAACATATGGCGGTACTACCTGACCTTGCAACAATATCGCACTAATCTTCCACGTTGGTGGATTAATATATAAAAGCAATCCCCTTTGAAACTAAAGCATGGAGCCAACAGTTGCAAAAAGACCAAAAAATCCAAATTCAACACTATTACGAACGATTGGCACAACTCAATGTGTTAGTTCAACAAGACCGCCAGTGGTTACCTCAACTAAAACAAGTGCAAAGGTTATTAAGGCAAGCACAAAACAAACGCCAACAAGGTTTGTTCACAAGATCCAAACTTCAGCAATTAGGGGTGTGTAAGGCACCGGCTTATCCACGAGAGAAAACGAGCAAAGATGAAAATAATTAATGAATACACTAACAACAAAGATTTGGAATTAGAAGGGCCGGACATTTTCCCGGCCATCAGGCAAGATTATAAGGAGATGTTCCAAGTCAGGTGCAGCCCGCAGAATTTATGCTATCTATACCTAATGGTCAAAGTTATCAACAGAAGCTAAGGAAAGTCTAGAGACACCCTTCTCTGAGCAAGAAATTTCACAGGCCTTACAAACTCTAAACAAGTTGGCTTCCCCGGGGGAGGATGGCCTAGGACCGAGATGGTACATTAAATTTCAAGACTTAGTTATTACAACATTACGAGCTTATTCAAGGAGTTTTTGCAGGGGCGGCCGATGGATCTGTCTTTTTCGACTGCTATAGCAATTTTAATTCCCAAAAAAACATAACCCCGTTCAAAAGTATAGGCTTATATCTTTACTAAACACAGATTATAAAATCTTGGTCAAAGCGTTGATACGTAGAGTGTAACCAAGCATGCCGGAACTGTTAGATGAGAGCCAAGGGGGCGTGGCACAAACCCGACCGATCCAGACAATGATGGCGGACCTGCGAGAATTGATACAGGCTTATAGATTTCAAGGAATGCCTGAATTTGCAATTCTATCGACCGATTTTCAAAATGCTTTTTCGCCTATTAACATTCAATATTTGATGTCGGTGCTGACACAGATGAACTTTCCTCAGGTTTTCATTCAGCTCCTGAGGAATTTATTTAAAATCCGCATGCTCAAAATTCAGGTTAACGGGCGAATGCTTACCGAATTCCGTATGGAACGGGGATTAAACCAGGGAGCCAGTCTGTCGCCTTTCTTATTTTCATTGACTTTAACGCCTTTAGTCACCTTAATAAAATCTCAAATAGCGGGTGTGACATATCGACAAACTAGAATGAAAGCCTTGGTATATGTGGACGGGTGGAGGGAGCTTTGCAGGAAGGAGGACTAAATCAACGTAGCATAAGTATTCACGGTCAGGCATTGAGAGTTCATAGAGTCATACAGATCTTGAGCCAATATCAATTTTCTTTCGCCAGTCAGGTGATCAGTCAGTATGGCAATACATAGACAGATCCCTACCGCTCAATATCCAAGTGTGGAAAAACATGTTGCCCTATCTCACGTACAGTTTGTGTGACATTAGTTATCTGACTCATACTACCATTCCCATGGAACAATGGTCGGTGAAGATGTTTTACACCTACTTCAGACATCAACAAAGGAGCCGTTGGAACAGATTCGACATTCCAAGGAAGACTGGCTGGGTATTTGGCAGAATCTTTTGCCGCAGCTACACCACTTTGTTTTTCAAATCATTCACAAAATTTGGCCCGATAAAGTAAGATTACATAAAAAAACATATCATTCTCAGTGACCGATGTGACCTTTGTGACAAGCAGGGTAGCCTAGTACATAGAGTAAGTTCATGTCCCGCGGCAGTAAATATTTGGCTTCAATACACAGTTATTATGAACAGAATTATCAGAGGTTATTTCCACACATATACAATAGAAAGCATTATCTATTTCCCCGCATTCCGGGTCTTCCCTAGAGCCAAAAGGAGACTCTTGTTTTGGTTCACGTTACAAACCATATTCACTATCCTTCATCAAAATTATGTACAGGATGTAACATATTATGTACAATATCTAAGGGAACAATTTGCAACAATGCACATTAATCGGAAACAGCAATTACATGGCAACTATTACAGGGCCATTTATGTGTAAATGAACATAGTTATTAATTTGTTCTGTGCACCGAACCGTTATGTCAATCATTATAGTTAATTTCTTCATTATATCAGTGAGATAAGCTTTGTTATATTTTGTAAGTTAATTGTATTTGTTACACCTGTTTTTCTATGCTAATAAATAATTTTAAAAAAAACTAGCTAAGTGGTGAGAACGTCTGACCAGTGTGTTAGTGGTCCTTGGATCGAAACCCAACCACCTCAGTTTTTTTTTAATTTTAATTTGAAAGGAATATTACCTTTTTTTCACTACGTATTCGACCCAAAAGACTTCTTCTCTGCTGCAAGACAGACGCTTTCCAAAAGATGGCGCACCTGCATTAAATAAAAATTAACAACGTAGAGAAACGATACCCAATTTTCCAGTATACCAAACAAGATTAAATGCCAGTAAAATATTTAAGGTTGTTTATTGAAACATTCTTGTATGCAACGATTACCTTTTGTGAATATTTAGTAGATCAAACAATCTCTCCAAAGCGTTTGTACAAAATACATTTACCAAATACGATAATTACTGCAATTAAGTAAAGAAACTCCTTGCATCTGCTTAATAAGAATCGTTATGCCGAGCAGTCGGATTTATACTTTTGGGTTTCGTGTTAAAGATAAAAAGTATGGAAAATAAATAATGGCATATAATTAGAAGTTACAAATGACAAGAATATCTAACAATACAAGAACCCATTTCTGGATACCAAGGTGTGCTTCCTCTTCTAATGTCTCTATATACGTCACATTAGTTAAACAGAGAGCGCATTTAATTGAGACGTTAAGTGAAAACAATATGCCAATTTGTAAAGCTTTAATTTAATATCCTTTAGGCAGCTTTGGTTCAGATCGATGATATGCCAAATGGTTATCGAGATATGCCTTAAAACTATTTGTCGTGACATCAATGACATGCGAAAACCGGAGTTGGATTTATATTAGCAGTAATCGTTTTTATGTGGTTCTGTTAACTACTAATTCAAAATCAAATGTTTAAATAACAAGTAAATACTTTAATAACAATAAATATATATAACAACCAAAATGAATAATTAAAGACCACTCTAATCCAATAACACAAAATGGTCGACAAAATTCTTACCTGAAGCCACGTGGAGCATGTATCCAAGCAATCTTTCACATCGTGTAAAAATATCCGCAATCCTAGCAATGCAGTTAATTTCAAATCACAAAAGAAGAACACAAAATAGGTTACTGCATATACTCAACATATTTCACTTCTAATTATAAATATATTACCATCACGGAAAAGAAAAGGACACTGCTGCAGAACATCTAACTGGGAGCACAAATTACTTTCCAGGTCATTAATTAATTATTTAAAAATGAATTAGACCGCCTGAAATACCACGAGGTGACTCAAAAGACATTACCACAAATTCCAGACTATCTACCAATTAGATATTCCACGCCAACTGTCCACAAAAAGAATCAACTAATTCCACGATTACTTAAGGTACCTACGCGGCTTACCTGTCATTACATACTGATCGTGCAACACCAGTTGCTTTGACAGGTAAACAAAATGGCGGACATGACACGAATCAATACGTACGTGCCCGATAACCTACGATTACTCACACGTCACTATGTGACGTCACACACAACCAGACCACTTCAACGAGTAATCTCAGCACAGAATTACAATACATCGAGCACTTACAAATCATTCCAAACTTGGATAACGAAAAGGTGGGCGGGGGGAACAACAAAATAATAAAAAAAATGTTTATGTCGCGATATATGAATAAGGTAAACTGTACTTACAATACACTGGTTCATCTTTCTCAAACCTTAAAGAATGGCCTCAATTCTCAACAAAGGTGATTACAGATGATTTACAATAATGGAACAAACATACATGCCACTCATCAGATTACAAATTCGTACATCACTTCTCCTTAGCATTTACACATTCCAGGATCCTGCAATTACAAAAAAACATACATATACAGTATACAACCATTCATGAAAAAAATACACACAAATAAATCAATAAATATCAAACAATCTACAAAGGTTTCAAAAATAATCACCGCCGTGGTGCTAAGTATCTCTTAATATGCTGTACATGACGCTTTATCCTAATATCTGGATTCTAAACTAATTCAAGCCAAACTGTGTTCCTAGTTGGAAAACTTAAGATCTTAAAAGGGCCTTCATACTGAAATGCCAACTTGGCATTAAAATGCTTATCTAAGCTAGATTTCAAAAATCTTTTAGCTAGTACTAAATCATTAATTACAAAATTCACTGGCCTATGCCTAGAATTATACAGTTTCTTCCTACGTTTCCACGCCTTACTGATATTTCCAATCATTATATTCAAAAGCTGATCCTTCCCTCTATGGTCCTCCCAAACAAAATCATTCAAGGACCAATTAGCATCCAGGGGATTAATAAATTTCCTCCTCATATATGCCTCAGAATGACTTAGGCCTATAGAATCATTGACAGTTAAATTTAAGGTGTCCTGTATCTTGGGCAGTAATGACGCCCAATTCTTTTGTTTCTTGTCAATGTAACACCTGAGCATTTGTATAATATTCCGGTTTTGTCTCTCTCACATAAGTTTGATGACGTAGGTACATCGGCAACGCCAGAATTAAAGAGAAACTGTTTGAAAAAAGCACTACAAAATATGCTAGGCCTATCGTCAACAATCTTGTTAACAAATCCAAAAGTTAAGAATAATATCTGCAATTTATCACAAACTATTTTGGAAGTCAAGTTCTTAAGAGGTTCTAACATAATGAAACGACTACATGCATCAGTAACGACCATAATATGTTTGTACCCACCACAACTACTCGGGTAAGGTCCAGCAGTATCTAAGTACCATACAGAATTCGGCCTAAGTTCTTTCTTAGAGAAATATTCCCCAGCCGGTTTAATATTACTATAGTTGGTACGCTGACACACATCGCAGCTGTCGGTAAATAACTTTATGTCATTAAGAACAGATGACCAAGTAAACCTCTCACAAATTTTATGCATAGTTTTCCGATACGCACTATGCCCTCCCCCAACAATATGACAATGAAACAATTTTAAAATGCTATTGCGTAAAGCTAATGGCACAAATATTCGAAGACCTTGACCCTTTTTTGCTTTAGTTTTCTTTAACAATATATGATTCTTAAGAACAAATTCAGGTACATCCTGTTTCTTAGTGAGTTTATCAATAATAGAATTGCATTCTTTATCCTCCCGTTGCCACTGACTTAAGGATTTACTGAACTCAGGTTGATCCAAAAATATTGGAAAATAGACAGTGACATCTTTACCACCGTATTCCTCAATATCTTGTACATGGTCTTCCATCGGCGTAAACTCTAATGAGTTATGAACCCGTGAAAAAAAATCAGCAACCACGTTAGCTTGCGAATGGATATGAACTACTTTAAATTGGAATCGAGAAATGCGTTCCAACGTAGTAGCATATTGCCTTTGTCTCTTATGGTTACGCAATAATCATGTAAGAGCACAGTTGTCGCAAAAAAACACAAATTCTTTATGTAAATACATTTCGAATTTGGTAATGGCCAATACCAAATCACGCAATTCTAATTCAAAAACTGATTTATTGAAATCAGACTCAGGAATTATTTTAGAGTACAAGTAAACAGGACGTAAATAACCTTCACTGACATGTTGACTTAAATTAGCCGAATAAGTCCTTGTACTTGCATCACAATGTATAACAAAGGGTGAATCCATATCAGTTACCTTCAAAACTACATGATCAATAAAAGCTTGTTTTAAATTTTCTAACGCTTGTTCTTGTTCTAAATCCCAACAGAATTTAATCTTTTCAGAACGTAATTTGAAGAGAGGCCTCATAATATTAGCAAAATTATCTATATACCTGGCGTAAAAGTATCATGCCACACAAACGGTTCAAACCTTGCCTATTCTTGGGCCTAGGTAAACTTTTTATTGATTCAACACGTTCCGGGTCAATGAACATTTTCCTATCTTCAAACAAAAAAACAAGGAATTTAATTTTAGTGGTTATTAACAGTGTTTTACGTGGAGATACAGTAATACCCCACTCTCTTAATCTTTGAAGTACTTTGATTACAAGTTCTTTGTGTAATTCAAGATCTTCGGTATGTATACATAGATCGTCATGAAAAATATCGAAGTTTTCGGATAACATATCCTTAAAAATCCGGTTCATTAAGCTAGCTAACACGAAACTACTATTGACGAATCCCATGGGCATTTTCCGAAACATAAACATACGAGTTGGTGTATTAAAGGTGGTATAACGTTTGCTATCCTCATCCAAGCCACATTGAAAGTAGGCATTTTTTAAGTCAAATTTTGTAAAATATTTAGCTTTAGCTAGACCAGTAATTGCAGCATCTAAATTAGAACATGGATAAGAATCTACCCTTACTTTTTAATTTACATCGGAATACGCGATGACTAATCTTTTCGTTTTATCAGAATTTGTGGTCAAAAAGCAAGGAGAAGAATAAGTGGAGGATACCACTTGCTCAACCACTCATTGATCCACTAACTTATCAATGTATTCGTCAAGTTCAATTAATTTGCCTCGTGGCATATAATACGGCTGCAAACGAACCGGGGTAGGATCACGCATTTCTATTTTATATTTAAAGTCCCTCACCTCGAATAATTTATCAGAAATAACGTCAGAAAATTCTGTAAAAACATAATCACGAAACATTTGAATACTCTTATCAGTTAATATTACCTAGGTTGTTTCCATTTCCTGCTTCCTCCTGTTCAACAAATATCGTATCCACATTAGTAAGCCATTCATGCTCATTAGTATCTTTAGGCTGGATTACTGGTACAGTTGTTGCATACATACGTTTTGCAGGCTGCGACCACTTAAAGGAAGTGTAACAGAATAGTTGCTGTTCCATTTTTATATTTATTTTCTCCACTTTTATTTTCTTAGTCTCCGTTCTGTTTCCTTTCTGTGTGTTCTCTTAGCTCATCCTCTTTGGTTGGTTTTAGACTCTTTGAGCGTGTTTCGTTTGGATTTTTCTTTGGATTTTTATCGTTATCCATCCAGGTTTTCGGTAGTCACGCAACAATGACTTGGATCTAACGCTTCTTTTTGATTGGACCCTAGTCAATGCTTCGTGACTTGTTTTTTGCTGATTGGTGTGAATCAGCCTTCTTCTCCGTTTGCTGGGAGAACTGCTCTCCTACGCCATGTTAGTTCAGTTCCAAATTTAATGACGAAGCGAGTGGATGTATGGGCATTCCGTCATCTGTACTTCCTAAGCCCTGTCTACAAGAGGTAGATATAAACTCCAAATTTAGTAATCATTTTCGATTTAGACTGATTTCATCCATTCCGGTAAATTATATTATTCGTGTCAAGAAGAATTAAAAACCGATACAAGTGCTACCAAGACTATTCAGCTACAACATTATTTCGGAATTCTCAACTCATTAAAATTTATTATTTTATTTTGAGGTTATTTATCGAAATGTACAATATGTTCTAAATTTCAGTATGGGGCCACTATTAACCGAATTCTTACATTACAAGTATCGGTTTGTTGGATTTTAATAATCATATGCCAATTTCTCGTCTCCAGTTTTCCAAATCCATTCGAAATTCCCGGTTAGCCATGTTTGACAGCTACCGCATATTTTCATTACTTGATCAAATTAGCAACATGTCAGTTCGACTATTTTGCGTATCGTTTTGATGTTAACAGTAAATTTTAATTTATTCGACATGGTTCGATAATTTTGGTTTCAACTCCAGCCACTATTCGATGAAAAAGTCATAGTTTAAAATATTATTTTTGTATTTTCAAGATTTATTCAGAACGTCTTTTGTATAAGGTAGTAATCATCTGTAATGACCTCACACAATTAATAGTGCTGAATTGATTCTTTCTCTACCATGTATTTTGGACTAGAACTTCTTTCGTGTAGTAATTCTGTAACAAAACTTTTCTAAATTATATAACAATATTTCGGGAATAATTTGTGAAAATATCAACAAAATTTATTAATTATTATAGAAATTATGGACATTTATGTGTGACTACGTGACTTTCAGTTCTGCTTAATTAAATCAATGTACACCAGATAGATCATCCAAATTTGTTTGTTCCTTCAACTCAACAGTAATTCTGTTCAGTTCCTTATGAAACTATCATATCCGTAAACGTGCAATGTGTAAATTCAAAGTAATAAATTGAAATTCTGAAATTATTATATTTCTTCGAATATATCTTGTGTTTATGTTCAGTGAACGTAGTATAGAAACCTCTCAGTTAACCAGGTACGATCTACGGCATTAGTTGATAATCCATATACATTGTTTAGTAATATTTATAATGTGCAGTGAGTTATTTAATGTTTGACTTGATATTCATTGGAATTTAGCTACAAATCGTTACGTGAAGTTGACAGCAATTGATACTAATAATTTCTGTGTTTCGGTAACCTATCGAATTGAGTGATGTAATTTTAATTAGATTAGATCTGTTCATAAATCCGTAGACCAGTGGTAGGATTCTTTCGCCAGCTGAGAAGTGATAACTTGGGAAAGGAACTATATATTGAATTTCTGGTTATTTCTGCATTGACATATGAAGTGACTCCAGCATGTGATTTGTGTAAATATATATTATTTCCATTTGTCCGTTATGACACTACCTTTGTATTGAGTTGCGACCGTCATTCGTTTGTGTTCGTTCGTCTTTATTTCAGGAATTGCGATTCCCGACTACAGGTGTGGGCCCTACTAAGGTAAAGGTAAGACATGGTCTTTTGCCACCCTGTAGACTTCAAAGTGAGTAAAGACACAGTATGAGTCACATATGAGTCGTTATGCGTATCATCGTTTGAGATTATTTCCCAAGTAAAGATTTGAGTTTTCTTTCTTAATCTGTCGCTAATCTGAACCAGCTGGTACTTCTGAGTATGAACTGACGATCTAATTAAAAGATTGGAGGTGTCGCCTTACCGGTATTTCCTCCCTCGATCTAAATTATTTTTTTTACAGCGATCACAAGGATCTGGAATCCTCTTTCCCAGATATTCTTAAATCTGGAAGGCATTTCTGCGCCGCTCGTCTGGGGTGTAGAAAATGTTTGGAGCTAGAGGTTAGGTTAGATGCCTTGCGTGGGTACTCTAAGCTCCTGGCGACCCTATTTGTCTGTCTGATCCTCTTTTGGGATCATTAGGTTGGGTTCGTTACAGAGGAGCCCCCTCTTTCGCCTGGTGGAAGTTTCCCATGTGACTCCCTGCAAAGAGAAATATCACCAGCAGCTTCGTAAGGTTTAGACGAGGGTACATCTGTATAGAAGTTTATGGAAATTTGTTGGGATGGAATGTCTATGGTCTTATTATCATAATTTATATTCACTCCATGTTTCGCACAAAATGATTCACCAAGTAACATATCAAATTGGTCGATTGATACTATCAGGCAATTCTCCTCGAATGTTTTATAGTTGATATGGAACTTAAGTCTAACCTACTCATTAACGATCACCGAATGTCCCCCAATTCCAATTGTTCTGGTCGGTATACTATTAGATCTTACACGAGCTCGCTTTCTCATTCTCTCTAAGAACACACTAGAAATGAAGGAATACTCAGAGGCTGTGTCCAGAACACACTTAGTACGCAGTCCGCACACGTACGTACAAATACACAAAACATTGGACAGTTCTAAATTAAACAAAGATACTCGAGGACAATCCCTGTCACTTATACCAACAGCATTCAGTTTACGATGACTAAACTGCGCGGAAACCCTAGCTGATTGTCTACCCTGGCTTATTTGGTCCATTTTCATGGAGGATTGAATAAGTGGCTTAACTGAATATTTACCAGCCAACACACAATAGGCATTATAATCACGTTGGTAATGTAAAGTATGATCAAATCTAGTGGCTACTTCTAACAGCTCTTGTATCGAATTCGGTATTGCATTTTGAAAGCACTGTTTGTTTACTTCCGGTGTAACTACACTAGCAATCATCCCACATACAACGGCCTCGTCGTAAGTCAATGACAACACGTTCAGGATACTCAACTTTTCCTGTACAAAATTAAGTAGCAATTCGTAACTCGATAGAAAAATGTGGCCATATACTGGCTACGAGCAATGGTTGACATAAAGGTGGATACTAATTGGATACATATTGTAGGCCAATCGTTGAAATTGTCCAACAAGTACTTGAACTGGTTGTAAAAATCACCACGAGTTCTACTCAATTAGGAAAATAAAGTTGCTTGAACAGACGAACTTTTCCTAACGAGTTGGTCCATGATTATCAAAAACTTGAACGTGTCCAGACTATTGTTACCATCGACCACAGGATGTTGGACAGTCTGTGACACCATTGATTGATAAACACCATCACTAATTTGTTTGTCAAAATTACATCTTATGGCTGGCCGTGCCATGGTGGCACCACTAAACTCCATGTTACCCTTCATATCAACAGGGTCAGAATTCAATTTATATGTGTTAATATCAGTATAATTACTTTTAACACGATACATATTTGCTGTATTCACGGTAGTATACACTGGAAAGTTAACAGTGGAAGGCCGAGATGGTACCTTAAATTACGCACGCTTTGCTTTTGGCTCCTCTACTGTATGAGAGCGAAAACCTGTACGGGCCTCGAAAAGAGGTTCAACCTAACTTTGAAAGCACATGTTCTCATTAAATACTACAAGTTCAATACAAGAGGTACTTTTATGCACTTTTACACCTGACTGGCGTGAATGGATACAACCACTACAGTTATTATTCTGACCACTGTAACTCCCAACATTAGGCCCAAAAGATTTAACATACGTTACTGCTTCTTCATCACTGAAGCTTATTAAGCAATTTCTCACAGGCAACGTTCTAAATACAAAGGTTTCTAAATTTCGAGATACAAAATACACACCGTGATTATTAATAAAAGGTGACCAAATAAGTAGTATTGGCAACAATAGCTTAAACACAATGTTACCCCAAGTTACCATCAAACAGAACCACTGCCAGTATGTAATGACAGGTAATTTTATTAACATGTCGTGACATCAATGACATGCGAAAACCGGAGTTGGATTTATATTAGCAGTAATCGTTTTTATGTGGTTCTGTTAACTACTAATTCAAAATCAAATGTTTAAATAACAAGTAAATACTTTAATAACAATAAATATATATAACAACCAAAATGAATAATTAAAGACCACTCTAATCCAATAACACAAAATGGTCGACAAAATTCTTACCTGAAGCCACGTGGAGCATGTATCCAAGCAATCTTTCACATCGTGTAAAAATATCCGCAATCCTAGCAATGCAGTTAATTTCAAATCACAAAAGAAGAACACAAAATAGGTTACTGCATATACTCAACATATTTCACTTCTAATTATAAATATATTACCATCACGGAAAAGAAAAGGACACTGCTGCAGAACATCTAACTGGGAGCACAAATTACTTTCCAGGTCATTAATTAATTATTTAAAAATGAATTAGACCGCCTGAAATACCACGAGGTGACTCAAAAGACATTACCACAAATTCCAGACTATCTACCAATTAGATATTCCACGCCAACTGTCCACAAAAAGAATCAACTAATTCCACGATTACTTAAGGTACCTACGCGGCTTACCTGTCATTACATACTGATCGTGCAACACCAGTTGCTTTGACAGGTAAACAAAATGGCGGACATGACACGAATCAATACGTACGTGCCCGATAACCTACGATTACTCACACGTCACTATGTGACGTCACACACAACCAGACCACTTCAACGAGTAATCTCAGCACAGAATTACAATACATCGAGCACTTACAAATCATTCCAAACTTGGATAACGAAAAGGTGGGCGGGGGGAACAACAAAATAATAAAAAAAATGTTTATGTCGCAACAAATTACATGAATAATAAACTTCTGGGGTTTTGGTACAAAACGGTAAGGAATTCAGAAACTAATTACAGATCCCAGCACAATAGCTACACTGCAATCCAGCCCTGGTGGTACCGTCGTGGAGGTCCCGTGTTCGAGTCCCGGCAGGGGCATGGGTGTCTTTTAAATAGGACGTTACGGATAATCGTGACGGACCGAAGTCAACACTTACTAAACTGGCCCATATAAAATAAAATTTATACCAAAGTAACGTCGTGGACTTTAGACTGGTAACAGGTACGTGGATTTGAACCTCGCGGCAGACCATTCTGACTGAGGTTTCCCTAGGTTCTAAATTTCACCAGATGAATGCCGGTATGGTACCTTAAGTATTGTTCTGGCCGATACCTTCCTCATTCTTTACCTAACCCATTTCAACCCAAACCGAAGATGCCAAAAGGTTAATTTAATCAATGCATTACGCTGGTTCCAGGGGATATACGTGAAGAGTTCTGGGGACACCCACAATGTTGGCTGTCAAATCTTGTCAGCTGGGTTTATCAGCAAAATATATAGTACCATACAATTTACAGCAGATGATAATTTGAAGTAGCTACAATAAACGATAACTGATTGTGAGATATGGTCTAGTAAACATGTACTCCCATGAAAACAATGTATAAATCACGTTAATAAAATAACCAACTACTGCACACCTAACCATGTGTTCTACTACAGTGCATTAAGGAGAATTAAGGAGTACATATGTGGAGTTCTGGTGTAACTAGAATAACGTCAAACATTTCTTAACGAAATTCATACATAGTATGCACTGTAGAAATCTCTATAGTGAAAATTTCAAGTGAATTAATTCTTCCATCGATTCTCGAGATACGTACGTTTAGTTATGACGTCAAGTTTGAAAATCTGCTCCAGTTGAACGCTTGGTACAAGCAGAGGAAAGGTTAATAATAGCAGAAATCAGTTTGGAATCTTAAGGGTATATTTTTAGGTAATCGTAAGGGGTCAAGTGTAGGGGTATTGAAAAGTATTCATATTTACGAAAAGAAAGTAATATTTTATTAGCATTGTACAGTCATGGAAATATGTATTACGGGAGTATAGCATTTAGTTTTTTTTTAGGAACAACATGTGGCAGGCTTAGACTATATGGCACCATCTAAACCATACAGATACGTGAAATAGAAAACAAAATGCTTGACCATAGACATATAATTGCTAGACCCCCCCCCCCCCGGAATATATATTTCCGTGACTGTACGCTTCGCGGAGATATTTATTGAGAACTCGACATGTATTAGTCCAATGGTTCTCTGGTTATGGATACTTCAAGTTGGTAAGAATTCTAGTTTGTGCTATTGGATCTCCTAACATACCCCAGAACCTCACACAGGTTTCCATTGATTCTCAAATAGATGACAAATTAATACACTGCGATTGAACTCATGGTTAGTTTTGGAGTTGCTCGGCATCTTATTGCCGTACGCCATGCCTTGTTATTAAGGGGCACAAATGTGTACAAGGCCATATCTCAGTTAACAGTTTAATGTGGCTACTTAATTTCACTTAACCTTACCTTATATGGAACTGTTTCATTTTGTTGATACACTCATCTGACGAAATTCGATAGCCGATATTGTTGGTAACACAGCACCCCAAACGTCTACCTGTTGTAACGATAGTGAGCCCTGGGATGTGTAAGTAGTTTCTGGATTGCTTACTGTTTTATAGTGAAACCCCGTAACTTCATTATTCATGGTGTTGCAATAGTTATTAAGGCATATCTCGATAACCACTTGACATATCGTATTCTTGGTTTTCACTTAACGTCTCAGTTAAATTTGCTCTTTTTAACTAAATTTTCTCTTAATTTGCTAGTCAGTGATTAACTAGCACCCTTTATTTCGGCAAGTGTATTTATAACAAAGGTGGGGTTGTCTAAGATGTTTTTCATTACTTTATTTATATCATTAATTTAATTAATCTCAAATTTAAATATTTTACACTATAAGCTCCTCTTATAGTCATTGTGATGGATATGGGATCAGTGATGATGTGAAAGATAGATGAACATGATGTGCACTACAATGACACAAACATTGAAAACAGACAAATGAATGATGGTCTTCTTGCCCAGGGGTTACTCTGGCCTGATGTAAGACAGGTGAGGCCCTGGTAGTACATTGATGGTTACAGTACTGATAATGTAGGTGCGTGATGGTATGATGAATGAGCAGAAATCTACGGTGTCAAAGTATCTTTAAATTGCTGTTTCAAGATGGTTTGGGTGGTCAAGAACATACGGGCCAGAATAGGTTGCTAGAAGATCAGAATTTAGGACGGTGCGGCCTGCAAATTGAAGGTGGTTCAGTACTTCATGACTTTGAAAGGGGTACAAATTTTGTAGTGCAACAGTGATGAAGGAATTGGTCTATGGTGATAGGTTGGGGAGTGGACGTTATTGGTGGAGTCTATGGTTTCGGTTCTGGGATGCATATAGGTACTGCATGTCCAGGGTTTTCAGGGTTTGGTTCAGGTTGGCCTTTGCATTTCTAACTGAAAGTTGGGTGTTTGTCGCCACGTGTGTTACATTTTGGAGCTTGTTTGAGGTTATTGAAGCCTTTGTATGGTCGAGATTGTTAGAACAGATTGTTAGTGTTGTTCGGTACAGATTGTTAGGACAGGCTGAGCTAAGGTGAGAGTTTTAAAGCTGGCAGCGTTCACATCTACCAGAGGTGATGTTCACATCATCACACCAACCAGAGGTGGTGGAGAATAAGATAGTTTGACCCTGTATAGTATTTGGTATATGTTAGCTCGTATCTGTAATAGATCGTTGATAGTCTCCTGATGGTTGCTTAGTACACGGATCATGTAGCTTGAAGTGCCTGGGTTTTTTTTTGTTTTTTTTTGTTCTGTTTTTGTTTTGGTATGAATATATTTTGTTATGGTAGGTCTTTAGTTCCTGTTCAGCTTCCTCGTCTGTGATTGTTGGATCCACACCACAAATTAGTACGGATAACATCAGTGTTTGGCGTAGGAGTGGTGCTTGTTTCAAAGGCCTGTTTTCCATTCGTGTTAATTTTGCAGATGTGTCGAAGATCTAAATACTGTGATTGTTCCTAATATTGCTGCTAAATTAGGATCTGTGGATTTGACTATGATTCAATTTCTAGTTGTAATTAGTTGAGAGATAGTTTCACGAGGGACATATTTCAAAAATTGCTTCAGAAGCAGTTTGGGTGTTTGGGATTTGGCATCAAAGTCTGTCAGTAGAAATGAATGTGTAGAGGAACTTGATTGATGATCTGTGAGAACCATTGATTCATATTCGGAATCAGATTCGCTGAGAGTGTGGGTGTTATAGTGGTGGTGCAACAGGTCGCAGTCCTGCTTAATCTAGAATTAGAAGGCAGTTGTTTTGTGTGGCATTTATTCTAGGTAACTTTTAATGGCTTTTAGGCATTTAAGACTCGGGCCGGGATAGGGGAATGGAAAGGATTCAGGAAGGTGTCGGTCAGGGCCTATGCTGTAGATGCCATCCCGACATTAGTCTGGTGTGACTGAGAGAAAACCCTGGAAAAACCTCAGTCAGGATGGTCGGCTGCTGGAATCAAACTCAAGACCTTCCGAATGCTACGCCAATATTCTACCACTGAGCTACGGCGGCTCGGATATTAATCTCTGTAGTTCCTGAGAATGAATACTGTGGTGGATCTTGATGGGCTGGTGGTCCTGTAACAGTTGGCGGCAATGCGTGACGTCCTGTATGTTGGTATTTGTCGTCCATTTTGTTGAAAGGTAATATTGACTGCAAGCCAAGGACCCCGAGAAGTATTAGTAGCAATACAATGATGGTGATGAAGTAACGTCAGATGTTCAGTCGGGCGACCCATTGGGATTGCAGTCCAGGTTGCACACATTTTTTCTGCACTTGTAAACGAAAATGAGCCCTTGGCTTGCTCACAAGAAAGGGTCATGAATGTGTCACACAGACTTCTGAATCAAACAGTCCATTTGGAAGAGATAATTGAAATATGTTCAGGCGAAAAAAAATAGGTGCCATGGACAATGGAGTAACCCCCAGGTGACCGATAAACACTCAAAATAAAGCCATTTTGAAAGGAATTTGATACTCTCAGTTAAATAGCTATTGCATCAACACTATTCATCGGAGAGACATGGTTCATACCTCATTCTCTTCAGAATAAAACAAGCTTTCCAAAGGTGCCATGCAATTGTGCTCATAATGTACGCGGGATGGGAAATTTGGAAGAATTTATGAAAAGTTCCTCCAAAATTCCCTTATATCAACTTTGGACCCCTCAGGAGCGGCCCCATGTAAAATCACACAATCCATATGCATCTCGAAACATATTATGCTGTATAGACAATACGTGTGCCAAGTTTGGTTTCGATAACTTCAATAGGTATGAGCGAAAGTTTTTTATGCCAATGCTTTCTGTATACACGAAACCGACCCCATGACCTGACCTATAAATAGGACATAATATAAAAAGTGTAAGAGGGTACGTGTCGCCATGGGTTCATTATCGTCAACTACTCAGTCGTTCATGATTATGCCTCTGATCAAGATGGACGGAACTCTGTTGCCATTTATGTATGTTCTGGTAGCAGAACCCACAGGTCAGTTCTCCCAGTCAATGAATGCCGACTTCCCTAGCTTAAAAGTATTTACCAGTACGTCATTCAATATGTGCAAGAAAGGACTTAAGATATTTCTAAGTGACGTATTGTGGTTAAATGTTACAGGTTTGATAAAGTGTCTTCTGTTGTTGAATTTCTGGAAACCACATTTGGATGACGAACTCTTCAATTCGAAAATACCGAAAGGGGTACAATTCATTAAGAAACTAATTCGATGAAAGTGCACTGACCTGATTCAACCTGAAGACGTTTATTTCTTTCGACCTTACAAAAATATGGTGAAGTTTATAACAGATGCAGTTCCCGTTGAATCAAATATCACCTTTCGGCACCGCGATTACTTTCTGCACTTACAATCGTTTGCAACTTGCCTCCTTTATTACCTACAGCGTACCGAATTGTGTATATTAATCATTTTCACGTTGCGATCACAACTGGGTAGATTTGGTCACGTGTATTTTACGTTAGCTAGAATATATCTTACCCGGGGCCTCTCCAAAGGGCGCAAAACTTCACATTAGAGATATTTGGAGGAAAATTGTTGTGTATTATCCCTCTCCACGTACATCATGGAACGCGATACCCTGGGCCCGCTTGCTTCATTCTGAAGAGAATGAGGTACGAGCAATGACACCCGGATAAAAAAAACTGCGTTTATAAATTTGTATAATATGTCCTATTTATAGGTCAGGTCATAGGTTCGGTTTCGTATATACAGAAAGCATTGGCATAAAAATTTGTTCTTCATACCTAATGAAACTATCGTAACCAAACTTGGTACACACATTGTCTATACACCATAGTATTTTTAAATACACTTAGATCGTGTGCTCTTACCCGAGGCGGCTCAAGATGGGGATAAAGTTTATAGAAATGACCTTTAGAGGAAATTTTCGTAAAATTCTTCCAGATTCTCCTTCTTGTGTATGTCATGGGCGCAAAGCTTGTTTTATTCTGAAGAGAATAAGGTATGAACTATGCCTCTCCGATGAATAGTGTTGATGCAATATCTATTTAAACTGAGAGTCTCAAATTTCCTTCAAAATGGCTTTATTTAAAAAAAAGTTTATGGGTCACATGGGGCTACTCCGTTGTCCATGGTACCTAATTTTTTGTTCTCCTGTCTCCTCATGAACATGAGCTCTGCTCCTTTCTTTGGTAAAGTTAGTTTCTCTTCTAGCGCTTTTGGTTCTTTCTGGGTCGTCTTCTTCGCTGCTTCTTGACCAACTTTGTCCTTCTGACATGGTTTCTTTTGTTCTTGGGACTGTTACATCTCCTCTCACTCGCGCCTCTTCGATGGTCGCCAGTGTGTAATATTATATATATTTTCTTTCTTAATTCTTATCAACGTCGTCGCTGCGCGTACACTACTTCTTAAGCTTCTCATATGTATCAGGATGATAAGCATGGATTCTTTGTCACAAGTCCCTGAAGATATAAAGTCCCGATGTTTGTATACCTCTTCGCACAGATCACCAGAGTTCTCCAAATCTGCAGCTCCATCCAGTGGAAGCTATAAATGTGGACGTACAATCTGATTTTAGATATTAAACGCAGTTATTATTCGACCTGGGGAGTTTTGTAACTTCCTTGGGCCGAATAATAATTCCTCAAAAAGCTTAAATAGCTCCGGGAAGAAAAACGCCACAAGGCAACACTTGAATGTTTAATTCTTAAAAGGTTTATTATTATTTTAAATACCAGTAAATCACAGGTACGTGAAGTTGGCCCAACCACATCAAGCTTTTAAGACCAAAACAACACCATGATTTTGTGCATATTTTGGGCTAATTTGTGCACACCATCCCATATTTTGTGCACGCTCGGTTTAGCCCAGAAATCGAAAACAAAGTGGTTGGGCCAGCGTGAATTTGGCCCAACC